>VCCN01000610.1:541099-552542 GCA_006491835.1 Architeuthis dux
TAGTAAAATAATTTTCTGTAAATTTCTATATATGCTTTTAATATAACGAAGAACAAAGAAAAATGCGTGTGGTTGCGATCTCAACTGCTGATAAAAAGAGGCCGATTTCAGCTCCCAGAACGAGACCCCAGCTCCATCACTTTCGGTATAGGAAACAATGCTTTGCTTGGTAGCTTCCGTTTCGGCTAAGACCGGACGAGTTGCTTCCCTTTATTTGCTTTTAAAAGATCAACAATGAAATATAGACAATCATGGACATTACTAGTTCAATGAATATTACTAGTCCAGGGACAATCATGGACATTACTAGTCTAGTGAATATATTGTTTGAATCACTTATGCAGAAGAAGCCGCATTTATTGTGATCACTTTGAAACTGGGTCTTTTAGATAACAATAACCAGCTGATAACATTAAGCAAAAGATTTTACATTTATTGTTATAAATTCATTATATGCTTTGCTTATTATTTGTATTTACAAAACTTAAAAATGTTTCTTTATATCTAAATTCTGCCATGTGTGAATAGTTTTTAAATTTGACTTCTTTTAAAAATTATTTAAAGACAAATCCGAGAACTGATTGAAGATGATCCAGTGAAACATGAAGACCTTCTAAAGGTATCTCTTTTTTTGTCTTTCTATCTCTTTTTTTGTCTTTCTATGTCTTGGGCATTCAGTAAAATCAGGTTGCCATTAAATATTGGTATAAGAAAGCAGTCTATATCAACCTTTTTGCCTCTGCAGGCCGGATCATGCATTATTAAGTGGACAGTGGGCAAGATAAATGCCATAAAAAGTTTGAAATATGGAAATTATCCATTTAAATACATCTAGTTATATTTTGCCTCAAATTAATGAATAACGCATGCTAGAAAAGCATATCGATCAAAGCATCGTTCGAATTTATTAAAAAGACAAAGAATCTTTAAAACATAAAAAGTAAGCATAGTATCCCAATATTTGCTTGTGGGACAGTCAAAATCCCTTTGCAGGCCAGATGTGGGCCGTAGGTTGCCTACCCCTGGTCTATATAAAGTACAGGTTGTATTTTTCTAATCCGACAACTCCCATGGTCTGCCAACTCCCATGGGCCAGCATGTTTTAAATCTACCACCATAAGTTTGTGGATCTGCCACTAGAGGTCTTTGTTTCGGTTTCAAACTGCAGTTTGAACCATAATTTAGTGGTTTATATACTTGAATGTACGTGAAATTTTTTGACAGCATTTAATTGCGTCATTAAGCCAACTTCAGTTTAGTTGGGGTGGGATTAAACTAATAAGATATATTGGTGTAAGAAATATATGTGTGTTATTATAACTTGTCTAATGCATATGTCTCTGTCTGGAACAGAATGCAGAGCGGGTAAATCTGACAGTATAATCCAAAAAACAGTTAAATTTGGTATGACCAATATCAGATTAAAGATTTTTTTTTTTTAAAATATTGATATTCTCGAATGTGACCGTCTTTTCACTTAGGCTGTTCCATGTGTTTGCTACTCTTGCCAATGGTTATTTAAGCATAAAATTATACATGTATTCATCTTGGATTCATGAACACAGTGGAACTCTTCAGTGAATTGAAATTTTAAAAATGGAACTCTTTTGTGAATTGAATTAAAAAAAGATAAATAAATTTATCCAAAAGTGCAAGGGAAGTAACTTTGATCAGACGTTATTCCCTTTGCTTAAAAATTAATTTAATTTTTTCTAAATTTAGGTAAGAGGTAACCAAAGATTTTCAGCATTTGTTTTGACAAAATCTTTAATTCATATAAATTCATAACATCATTATTCAGTCATGAAAGTAATTTCCCTGGCTTTTATCTTTAGCTTTTAGTATTTTCCCTACCTTTTTTAGTTAAATTGTATATTGCGTCATAAAAGAACAATTCTAATTTTGATGCAATGAATTTTTTGATACCTCGATTCTTGTGGGAAAACTGACCAAGGAGTGTTGCATGGTGCAAAACAATGGATTGTCTGAATGTGAAGGTCTGGAGAATATGCCAGATGTGGAAGAACTTCCCATCCCAGCTCTCTGATGGGTTGCTGCATCGCAACAGGTGTGGTCATGCAGCAAAATCACCATTCAGCTTCCTTGCCCAGAACAGGTCTTTTCTTGTTCCAATACATGGTTCAAATGAGTTGACTGACTCACCTCTAATTTTTAGACTAGTTCACATGTTGTACCTATTTATCCCAACCTCCTTAATTTACCCTAACCTCCTTAAGAAAAGGATGTGACATAAGGTCAGTTTAATATGAGGAACCTCACACGCGAACGTGTGGGGCTGGAACAGACCGAAAAATCCTCTTTAGTCCTCACGACTATTGTTGCAAAGACATAAGAGCTCATGACTTGACATCTCAGGACGAATCCTGAGCCCCCTTGACTTGACTACACAGAGCAATACCACACCTCACGAGGTAAAACCCCATTGGCTATGGCACCACATCTGCGTCCGTCTGGTCAGTAATAATCTGACATCCAAATTTGAATGTCTGTTCCAGATGTTGTTTGTACTGTATTTTGATGCGAAAGTTCCTCCAATCCATCATTTTTCAAGTTCTGATCCAGAGCTTTCTTTGTCCTTGATCTCAAAATCTCCTTTTTTAAACTTTGCAAATCATTCCCAATATGTGCTTGCACCTACTGCGTCATTACCATAAACTTGAGTGATCCATTGCTTAGTTTCCACTGCACTTATTCTGTGCGTATTCTGCAGAACTGTCCCTCTTCAAACTGTCTCTTGTTTTACTCCATGCAACACTCCTTGTTTGGTCAGTTTTCCCACAAGTTCAAGATATCAAAAAATTCATTGAATCAAAATTGGAATTGTTCTTTTATGACGGAATACACAATTTAACTAAACAGTAGGGAAAATCCTAAAATCCAGGGAATATACTTTGCACAGATTAAAGTAAACAGTGTTGAATGCGCATTATTATGCGCATTATATTCGGTGATGATTTTTACCAAAATATTTTTTTAAATTTTTATTTTTCTCCTAGATAATTAAGGAATTTCGAGATGATGAACTGCACCATTATGAAACGGGTCTGGAAAACGATGCAGAACAGGTAAATCTGACAGTATAATCCCCAAAGGAGCTTTTTTATGACAATATTTATATTAATTAATGAAATTCAAAGAATGAATAATTTTATATCTGACAGAATATGATAATTATAAAGACATTTATTAATTGGGAACCTATATTTGCTTGGCACCAGTGTGTGCGATTGATAAACAAGCTGCCTAGATTGTGTAAATAAATAATAAATTCAGACATTTTTAGTGATCACAGGCCAACTTTTTAATTGAGCACCCCCAACACAGCATATATGGGTGGCAGTGATTCATAATTTACCTTGGACTGTTCGTTTATATTAATGTATTGCATTTAGCCATTTAATTGATATTTAATATTTGTTTAATCTAGGTTTCTACCAGTCCAAATGCTTTAAAGATATGAGATGTACATACTTAGTGGGAAAGAGCTTTTTCATGACAATATGCATATTAATTAATGAACTTCAAAGATGGATAATTTTATATCCGACAATATGATAATTATAAAGACATTTACTAATTGGAAACCTATATTTGCTTGGCACTGGTGTGTACGATTGATAAACAAGCGGCATAGATTGTCTAAAAAAATAAACAAGTGCTGTGTGGGGATTGAACCTGCGTCCACCTTGGAAGCAGCCTATATGTGGCACTGCTCTAACCATCTGAGCTAACAACCCGCACCCATGATGAATTCATCTGTGGTGCTCCAATGACCCTGCAGCAGGTTATGGAATAAAATAATAATGAAACAAAATTAAAATGTTTTATCTGACAATATGAACAAACAAAGGCTACTTCTAACCCTAGTTACAATACTTTAAGATTTTTTCTTAAAAAAAAGCAAATCTACTAAGTACCGTATTTGATGGCATATAAGACCACCCCCTATTTAGCAGGAAACATGGATCATGTTCCCATTGAGCACCCTAAATCTTTGCAAATCTAAAAGGATGCTTTTTTCCTTGACACCGGTGACATTACTGAAATGTCAGCAGCGTTAGTTATCAAGTTAAACAAAGTCTGTTGTTGATATTGAAAATAGAGATTGAAAGTAGAAAATACTCGGCTGAACTGGTGTGACTTTCTTCCGAAAAAAATTAGTCTCTTAGTAACTTCGAAAGTTTGTTAGTTTAAACAAACAAACAAACCTATAAACAACTTAACATTTCAGAGACAGACTAGCGACACCAGTTCAGCCGAGTATTTTCTACTTTCAATCTCTATTTTCAATATCAACACGCAGACTTTGTTTAACTTGGTAACTAACGCTGCTGATGTTTCAGTGACATCACCGGTGTCAAGGAAAAAAGCATCCTTTTAGATTTGCAAAAATTTAGGGTGCTCGATGGGAACATGATCCGGAAATATTAAGAAGAAAAACACATTTCCCTGAATTCATCTCATTTATCACCCAGTTTTTTCAACTCTTCTTCAAGCTCTGGAACTGGACATCAAAGGTTACGCTTTAAGTTCCTTCTAATTTTTAGTAGTCAGTATGCGCAAAAATCTGATGTCTGGCATTTTTTACCCTGTCACAATGCGCACTGAATGAAATTTTTGATCTACTAATGTGGTATTCGAAAAAAAATGACTAATTAGTTAGGAGAAATAGTTATAGATTATTTTCAATAAGTAAAATTTATAATATACTATTAATGTACTTATAATTATAAATTGCACTTCACCTTAAAACTTCACTGCTCAGGCTGGAGGGTTATTCCACACACAGGCCCTGCTGTCTATGGTCCCACTGTGGATTACTCTCCAAAAATCTTTGTTCACAAAGCCAAGCCATTCAATTATAAGTACTGGTATAATTATTAATTACTACAATTTAAACATTTACTCCTTATTATGTCTAGAAAAAACTTTTTTCTTTTTTTAAAAATCCCCCCCCCCAATAGATTTTTTTAGGGGGGGGGTCCAATTTACAATCCAAGTTTATGCTAAAGTCCCTTTGTTTGTGTGCGGCAGTGTTCACACTCGTTTTTTGAAAATTCAGACTTTTTTTTAGTGATCACAGCTCAATAAAAGGCGAAAGAAATAATTTATTTGTTGATCACCCCTTTTTCCAATTTTTTAATTGATCACCCTCAATATGCTGCCAAAAGATGTTGGTCACGTGACGGTTTTCATTGAGTGACTAACCAGACCTGTTTTTTTTTTTTTTTTTTTTTTTTATTCCAGGCTCCATTTTACCAAACCCTGACCCAAGTGATAAAGGTTGGTTGTAAAGGTGCCATTTGGTTATCGGAAAGAATCTAAATTTGATCACAAAAGAGACTATTTATTTATTGATTTTTATGAAATTTTTGAGACATTTGGTATAAATAAAGGGTCTGCAATAACACCAGTCTGAGTTTTCTTTTCTTTTTCTTTTTTAAATTCACCATAATTTATTTATTTGCTTTTTTAGTAGAGACTTCAAAAATTAAAACTATCTACACTAGAAGAGAGAAAAATAAGGGGAGATGCAATACAAACATTCAAAATACTAAAAGGTATAGATAATATCCCAGCAAAACATTCTTTACAATGAACAAAAGAAATAACAAAAACATTAGAAAACACTTCTTCTCTCAAAGAATAATAAACAACTGGAACTCACAGCACGACCCAGATATACTCACAATGAAAACAGTAAATAGCTTCAGGAATAAATACGACAAATACAACCACACAAAAAACAAACAAGTAAATAACTCTAACAGAGGCGAGATACAAGCACAAATATGTGCATCACTTTTACTCGTGGTTAGTTTATGTGGTTATTATAAACCATTAACAATTGTCATGTGAGTCCCTGTAAGTCAGATGACAAGAGCAGTAGGACGGATACCGAGCCTTCCTCCAGTTCGAGTCTCACTGTTCTCTATTCCAATCTGCACTGTTTATTTACTCATGGCCGAAGGGAATCCGGTTTGAGAAAAGTTGCAATAAAAAGCAACAAAAATATTAAGATGAATGTAAATAACAATAACAATTCTTTTCATTTTTATGCTACATAAAAATGAAAAGAATTGTTAATGATGAATCACCATAATGGTTTTCAATTTAACATCTGTGATGGAACTCTCCACTGCTTATGGCTGAGACTAAGTCTTAAATAACAAAAGTACTGTATTTGATAGCATTTTTTATTTTTTATTTCAGCAGGGAATATTAAGAAAAAAATGCATTTTCATTTATCACCCAGTTTTTTTAACTACTAAGTTCTGGCCAATGTAGAGCTAGAGAATGATGGTTACCTTTTGAGCCATTTTGGGGGGAAAAAATGGGCGGGTGGTCTTATATGTCAAATATGATATTTTAAAAACTTTTTTCCAAAAATGAGGACTCAAACGCACCATCACTCTGGCTAATCAGAACTCGGTAAATAAAAACAACTTTTTTTCATTTGTCAACCTGCGTCCCATTGCCAGTTTTCCGCTTTGCACAGGATGCCATCTCCACCCCACGTTGTGACTTTTTGATATGAAGAAGACTTCCTGTGTTGTTGGTCGAAGCTTCTTGGCAACAGGGCGCAGTTCACAAACTGAGTTGGAATTGAAGGAAAAGACCAGATACCGATTTTAAAACCAACAATAACAAATGTTTTTTTATTTTTTTTATTTTACAATCTTTCACAAACTCTCATAGTTCAGTTTTTTTCACAATACAATCTTTCACAAATTCTTATAATTCAGAGTTCTCGTCTTCAGGGTGTTGAGGAAGATGAACCGGAGCCCTGGTGGTATGTAGTTTAATTTCATGGGTCTCTGGTATCCCTGTCCAGTTCCATCTGTATGGGCCAAAATGCCCAACTCCAACTGCTTGGTTTCTGTAATCCTGGGGGTATTTATGGAATTGGAGAATATCAGGCAACCGCCTATGCATAGCCAAATATTGCAGCTATGCCGCTAATCAAAATGTGATTGGTTCATCAATCCCTGCCTCATCAATGGGACAAGGCACACAGCCCAATCTGTTTTTCAATTAGCCAATTAAAACTTACATTTATGGAGAAAAGAAATCAACGATATTCTTTTGCTGACTATGTATTTGTAAATATGGAATTTTCTGCTGCATCACCATTGAAAGTTTGTTGTTTAATAAAGATGACACCTTGAATGTTTATGGTAACTTTTAGCCGACGACCAGGTGACACCCAGCTTCGCTCTTCATCGCAAAGATACAGGTGTCTTTTGATTGACAGTTTACCCTAACAATATCTATCTGCCTTAAAATTGTTTTCAATTAACTTGTTTTTGCATTTTAAGGTTTAAATTTTTGTTCTGAATTCTGATACTAGCATAAATTCTATATGCTTCTAAAATCCGTGACACCCATAGTATCATACACTGCACTGAGCTGGCCCTGGGATCATACCTACTGATATAAAAACAGGATTCCAAATAAATTCATCTCAGCCAACTTTTCACTTTTTTCAATTACTCAGTTAGCTTTTATGGTTTACCTTAACACAAAAGATGGTTGGCCCTTTTCATCTTCAAGTAACCATATCCAGACTTCATCAACTCACAACCAGGGCTGCAATGAGATTTTAATGAAACCTCCAGATCAGGCTCGCAAAAAAAACCCAGATTATAAAAATATCAAGTTTAAATAGAAATATAACTGTATTTTGCTTTGTAGATCAATATAATTACTCCTCCTTTTCTTCAATTCCTCTTGAAATAGTAACCGATTTGAAATTAATGACAAAGATTTTGACAATAAAAGTTTTATACAAATTTGGTGGTTTTTTTTTTGTCCGGTGTATATTTCCTGCCAACATTTTTCTCCATTGCGTGGTGTTGTATAGTACAGCAACAATACATGTATCATACGAGATTCAAACATGTTTAATCGATGACTAATCTTATTTGAAGATGTGTTATTTTAAACACATTTATATATAAGTTATTTTCAAGAATTTATTTATTTGAGGTTGGAAAAAACCCAGATTATAAACTACTTTCAAAATACAAACCCAAAAACCCAGATGGTTGGTGAAAACCTCAGATCTGGGGGGAAAAACCCAGCATTGGCAGCCCTACTCACAACTCGTATACCCATCGTCTTGACCTATGTGTGAACACCAGCATGGCAGCAATTAAGAATATGGCAACTCGTTGAACAGTATCAAGCCATATTTAGCTAAAAAAAAATGCAGAGAAAGTGATGATGAGTTTGCATCACTTTGTATCTGTTCATAAACACCAAGACTTAATTGTCACCATTGGTTTTCCACTAATTTTTGCCCAAGAAAGCTTTGAAAGGCTTGCTATAAAACAGTGGTTCTCAAGGGGGGCTGAAAGGATATCTAGTTTTCTAAAGTTCTATTGTTTTGCTCCCAAAAGCTAGTTTAATCCAAAATTGACCTGTGTTGGCCTTCTATGATCTTGGGGGTCAGCACCACCTATCTTATCATGTTTTTCTGCCCAGGTTAACCCCACTTAATAATTTACCTCCAAGAATGTAATTGTTTGGCTGCAAAATGGTCCCAAAAAGTTAATTTAATCCCAAACTGACCTCTGGGAGGTTTTGTGTAAAAGAATGGTTGAAATATACCAACTACCTAATATGAATTTGACCTTATCAGCTCGGCCATTTGTGAGATCAAAAAAATGTTTGTACTTCATAACAAACTCAATATTATTAGAAAAATGGCTAGAAATGACCAAAAATGACATGTGGTGACTTCGAATGACCTTCGATGGCAAAATCACATTGCCAAATACTTAGCACGGGAACAAATTCACCACTATACCAAATTTCAGTTTCATAGGTACAAAATTGTGGCCAACAACTCAAAAGATTGGCTAGAAATGTCTGTAAATGATCTTAGGTGACCTTGAATGACACCCGAAGTTAATTTTGCATTGCATATGACCTTTACCAGGAAAAGACCTATGCCAAATTTCAGCTCCATAGGAGCCAAATTATAGCCAAAAACTAGAAAAATTGAGTAGAAATGACCAGAAATGACCTTTAGTGACCTTGAATAGCCTCCAAGGTCAACCTCACCTTCGGCGTGAGAGGATGTACCCATATACTAAATTTTAGCAAGCTTCGGGCGAAATGGTGGCTCACTGGAAAATTGGCTAGAAATAACCTCTAATGACCTCAGAGGTCAACCTCACATAGCCTATGGGGAAAGTTGACCTCTTCTAAGTCTAAATGCAGAATATTAGGTTGATATAGCTTGTAGTTTTTTCCGGAGAAGAGGCACGGACAAACAAACAGAGGGCTCAAATATTAGTATAGAGTATAGATCTAAATTTAGATATAAAATATCGAAATTGTCAACACTAAAAGAAGTAACCGAAATAATTCGAATTGGTGCAGCCTGCCATAATTGTCATGTAAAATAATTTTCCGTCCGTCGTATAAGTATAAAAAACACACATTTCTTCAGTTATAGTTAGATGACAATTATGTCAGTCTGCTCCACACACCATAAATTCAGGGCCCCTCCAAACATACACCTTTGGAACGGGCACTGCCCTAGTGTAAAATAATTTCCCGTCCATCGTACAAAACTACGGCTTCGAATTATTTCGGTTACTTCTTTTAGTATTGCCAATTTATATATTTTATATCTAAATTTAGATCTATACTCTATACTAATATTTGAGTCCACGGTTCCTTTTTTTAGTGTTGCCAATTTCGATATTTTATATCTAAATTTCGGTATTTTATATCTAAATTTAGATCTATAATCTATACTAATATTTGAGCCCCTGTTTGTTCGTGCCTCTTCTCCGCAAAAACTACAAGCCATATCAACCTAATATTCTGTTTGAGCACTCAAGAAGCCTAGAACATGAGAGAGATACAGACAAACCACCCCCAACCAGAGACGGCATAGGAATAAATTTATCGTTTTTCCCAATCTGCACTGTTTATTAACGGCCATAGACTGATGGTTTGAGTGGTTCCAATGAAAAGCAACTAAAATTAAGATGAAAAAAATACTAGTCAAAAATTAATTTTTCTTTAAACTTAGCAATTTTGTTTTTAATACATTTTTGAAAAAATATTAGAACTGGTGACCGGAAAAAAAGTCATGGAAAAAAATCGCAACTTTGCCTTCTGGGTAAGAAAAAGGCAATTGTGATCTTTTCCCGGTTCAAAATTGCGGCCGAGTCACAGTTGCTGATGGCGAATGTAAAGTCAAAGAAGCAGATGATAATTTCAACATATTTCCAATTTTTAAATTCAAAATGGCTGAAGGACGTGTTCATTTACCAGAAAAAAGAAATGCTGTATCTAAACGTTGTAGACCTGCTGCACTTACATCTATTGTCCCATTTCAAGTAACAAGAGATTTTTTTTTACCTGAACTGGCAATTGCATTCAGGGAGTTGAAACACTAACACTAAAACATGCCGTTCTGAGGAATCTTGCCGTCTGCTTCTTTGACTTTAAATTCCTCATCATCAGCTTAAACTCGGCCATTTTGAAACGGGAAATGTAACAATAGCCAGAACAAAGTCAGGAAAAAAAATTCACGTTTAATTTGTACTGATAAAATAAGTAATATTTTAATAACGTAAATGTTGACGATAAAAGTCATATTTAATTTAAAGTAATAAAATTAGTAATATGTTAAGACACGTAGAAGTGACTGTCCATATACCTCTGTATGTTTGTTTAGGGTTAAGCCACGATCAGGTCGCACTTACGATCCGTCATCGTCTGGATTTCGTCGAGACAAATTTGTCGGTGATAGACTGTAACATGAAACATGGTCTACGATTGAGTCGGCGACTGAATCGTAAGAATAGAAACGTTCCTATTTTCTACAACTCAGTCGTGGGTCGTAGCCAATGAGAAGCGAGAATAAATGTAACGTCACTTCCTTTTCAACTAAATAAAAAGAAAATTAAGTAAAAAATGTTTTCGTATCAGCCGATGGAAATATACTGCTAAAATAGGAAGCTATATTTTGATAAAAAAAATGCATTTTTTTCGCATTTTTACATTATTTAGATGTTTTTATATTATTTGTGCCTCATTTTTGGTTGTAAAACTATCATATTGATGTCTTTTTTTCGATAATGAAAGTTACGTTAAAAAGTAAACAAACATTGAATTAGAAGATTGCTAATATAGTTTTAAGTTTTGTATTAAAATAAATTATTGTTTGCTTTGTAGGTTTTTCATAAATTTATTGTGCGTTTGGTATATCTAAAATATTGTTTACGCGGGGAGAAAATGTTTTTGTTAGTTTAATGTCGTATCCGTCACCTGACTCATAATGGACTGGTCCACATGAGATGTTAGTTTAATAAAAAAAAAAATGGTTTTACGAAGGGGGTAAATAACTTTATTGATTGGAAAGTACCAAAAGTTACTTGCGAAAAGCTTTTTTCTA
>VCCN01000610.1:553100-564252 GCA_006491835.1 Architeuthis dux
ATGGCCCAAAATTACAAGAATGTTTTAGGCGCAAACGCGCTAATTCAGCTCTTTTTGCATTGACAAAAACAAGAAACGCGTTGAATCTAGCGCGAAACACGCTAAATTGGCAACACTGATTGAGAGTCTAATAGTAGCGACATGGGTACATAACGTCTCGGTCGGCGATTAAGAATACAAATCGCCGACTATTCGCAAAAACTGACCTGTGTTCAACTACGATTCAGTCGGCGACAAATTGATCGGATCGTAGTGCGACTTAAGCGTAGCATTAGGGTTAAAAGTCACAGAAAAAAAAAATCAAAATTTAATCTAGGAAAAAAGTCGCATTTCATTTATAGTAATAAAATAAGCAATATTTGATAAATAAATATAGTCCTCTCATCAAGCAACACACAAGTTGTGAATGCGTTCTTTTTATTCAATAAAATAAAATAATAATAAATTGTAATACATAAATACATATAAAAGGCATATATGCAAATGAGTATGTTTGGTTGGTTGTATGTTTGGTTGATTGTTTCCTGTCGTATCCGTCACCTGACTCATAATGGACTGGTCCACATGAGATGCATTGTACAGCAGTGAATCGAGGTCGAAGGGGTTTGAAATGTATTCGCCTGTTGTCATACGTAATAATGTTTGGTTGATTGTATGTTTGGTTGATTGTTTCCTGTCGTATCCGCCACCTGACTCATAATGGACTGGTCCACATGAGATGCATTGTACAGCAGTGAATCGAGGTCGAAGGGGTTTGAAATGTATTCGCCTGTTGTCATACATAATAATGTGTCACGTCATCATAACACGTGAGTGGTAAATGCTAACGTAATGTATAATCGGATTTATATTTGAAAAATTATATTCTAAAAATTAGAATTAAAAATATGGGGCATGCACAAAGGCTATAGGGGATTGTTTAAACATTTGTTGAAGAATAGTGGACTTTTTAGGGTTATGTTGTTGTGTTTCTAAATGGTCAGTTAGAAAGAAAATAGAGAGAAAGAAAAACGAGAATGAATGAAAAGAGAAAAAGCTAAAAGGAAAGAAAGGAACATAAAGTTTATTCTCTATCCCGATGTCCCGATGAATGAATAATAATGAAATAGTTTCGATTTTTACAGCTTCAAATCGGCCACTTAGAATTCCAATCAGCCTCACCAACCTGACAACTCCCCAAGTTGTATGGTCCTTCCTATTTTAACAAAAGCACAAGTTCAAAAGACTTTTATTCCAAAATTTCACAGCCTGTATGAATAATAACGATTACATAAATACTTCACATTGAAAATGAAATACAATCTAACTACAATTGAAGAAATCTATGTGACCCTGTGTGTGTGTGTGGTTATTTTTGAATGAAAGAATTAGTAGGTGTTTAATAATATTTATTAATAAATTGTTTATTAAGGATAAATTGCCTAATAAAATAGTTTTATGCTCCTTAGTGCCGATCTATACATAAATAATCCCGTCATTTTTTATGGGTATATGTTAGTGTTATGACTCATTTTCATTTAGCTAGAATTCATACGCATCTGCGGAACTAAATAATCAGATAAGTAAAATACCAAACTAGAATAAGCCCATTAACTTTTGCTGACCTCATTTCCTTCTAGCTCTTCTCATAAATACGGCGACTCCCCGTCGCCCGATGCTCACTTTTTGGTCGACACCAGTTTACTCGGTCGACACCGGATGGTGAAACCTGTATGCTCTCTAGTATACGTATTTCCTTTTCTCACAGTAACTTTCCTTTCAGCTTTGTCATGGCATTTGATCTCGTTACGTACATAGCGTCCCTCTGTCATTTGCATTTACCGGTGTGATAATTATAATGACACTTATTAGTGAGAGCCTATATTTGCCCGGCGTCGGTGTGAGCGACTGCTAAACGAGCGTCCCAAATCGTAAATGTGACTTAAATCGTGTGTGCCTCCTCTCGTCTCAGTAATTTTGCGTGTGTCATATCCCGAATCCTCCGTTTTAATAAAAGCGCCTTGGTTCATGAAAAATCATAATTTGTTAAAACAAGCATTTTCAGTCATTTCACCGTATGTCACGACTCTTTCTCTTCTATCCTCATTAGGATTAGAACTAACAGTTCATTATCTTCTATATCTTCCCTTCCAAATTAACTATTCCTCTCTTTTGTATATCTCCCTACGATAAGTATTTCATTCTCTCGACACGATCGTTTTGTTTAATGTTCTCGATTTCAGCCAAAAACGTATATAAGATTTATATTGTCTTTGTATATTAAATGTCATGTAATTTGTATGTCTACAAATATCTGCATTTGTTTAATTTCTGTTCGTATGGACTCTCTGCCCTCATTCGATTTTTTGTATGGACTCTTCCATTGTTCAATCTTGTTTACCCACGTGCTACTGACTAGATTCAAGATTGCCGCCAAAATCACCAGATTTTAGGCGGGCAAATTGAAATAGTCAAAATGGCGATTGTGTCTTCTTCAAATCTCTTCCATGACGTCACAACTATTCCAACCAATCGGAGAGCTCCTTTCACGTCACGTGACAACTACGCGCGGACCTAGATTTCTCGTTTCATATGGCTCCTTGCTTTCTAGACTAGGCTAAAACAAGTAACTACTGTTTATTATTAAATAACCTATTCTAATACAAAACTCCTGTTACAAAACCCCACAAAGTGGTAACCTCATATAACTAAACTACTACGTAGATAAGTTCATCAATAAATAATAGTAATGAAAAACTTCTCACTTATACAAATCTGTTATGGCTTTTATTTTTTCTACTTTTAAGCAACGCATTCAATAATTGGGTTCTATGACCTTTTTCCTATAATTTTTTTCTCTACAACCACTGAAACCTGGTGTATGAAAATTAAAAAAAAGATCTTTTTAAAAATTGTTCTTTATGAAAGAAATTCTGTTGCATATAATTCGGATACAAGGCAATAAATAAATAAAATAAAATTTCAAAAACTCCTCCTATTAAAATTCTCATTGCTTATAATAAATTAACAAAGACCCTATTGTTATTTTGGAAGAGGATTGTATTTTCATTTTTGAAAATTTTATTTATTTTTCTTAGTTTAGTTATAATTTATTTAAAATGTTAATCATTAAAATATTCTACCGGTAAAATTAACCGCTTCGAGTTAAAAAAGAAGAAAAGGTGAAACAAAAAAAGGAAAAAAAACAACCAGATTTGACTAATGGCGCGAAAGTACAAAACGTTTTTGGCTCAAAACTAACGCCATTAGCAAACATCTCTTTCTCTATAAAAAATATGACATGACTTCCGGTCTGGTTATCCGGTTTCGTCGTATACAACCGGGTAGGAAGTAAAAAGTTAAAAACTTGTTCTCAAAAATAATTGATTAAATTAAGTTTTCTTTATATTTTTAAGGACATTATTACATATTTGAAATAAAGATAGTTGGTTGCCTGAATTCTCTCGGCTAAGACAGAAGTTGTTTCTGTCTATGAATTTAATTTAACAAATTTTAAAAAGTGATTGTCACAAAAAATTGAAAAATGACACAACTAAATACGAATTACCTCTGAAGTTTACATTAATTTCTGAAAGCTTATATTTTATTGTCTTCTTGCATTGTGTTAGCAATAAATGAATAAGTTATAATAATTATAACAAACAAAATAAAGTATTGTTTTAAAAAAGATAAGGTTACATTTCATTTGTTTAAGAAAACAATCAGAATTTTAAAACAAAAACTATGCTATTACTTTATTTAACTAACCCAATGGTGAAAACAAGTTTTTCTTCTTTCGTCTATGGGTATAATTTCCTTGAAGAAATAAAATAACATATTTATTTCTTTCCCTCAAAATTATTTTCTTGTGTTCAAAAATCCCCCCAAAGTCTTCCTCCATTTTGCACCCGGTTTGGGACGGCCGGAAGTGCAGGTCAGGTGCCAGCGCGGTTTATGTTATATCTCCATTGTAACCTTGGGAAAGAAGGAAATACTAGATAAGACAGCGTTGCCAATTTAGATATTTTATATCTAAATTTAGATATTTTTTTGTTGCGTTTAGATATAAGAAATTGTTTGTAGATATCGGATATCAGTATAGATATTTTTTAATGAGGCTCAGATATCTTTTGATTTTTTAGGCAAAATCTCGATGTTTTTAGAAATGTTTTGCAAAATCTCGATATTTTTACATTTCTTTTTGTAAAATCTCGATATTTATAGATTTAAAAAAAAAAATCTCGATATTTTTAGATATTTTATTCAAACCCTATATGAGAAAAGTAAGTATGAATTTATATTCGATTACATTTTTAGTGTTGTTCTTTATATTTTGATGTAGCATGCTGTAAATGAATAAAATGTTGTGTTTTTTTAGATAGTTTTCTGGAACATCTGGATATCTTTTCCCTAAATCTTGGATAATTCTTTGGATAATTTTCTGGAACAACTAGATATTTTTGGATTATTTTTTTACTCAGTTTTGGATATAAAGATTTCAAAAGAGTTGGCAACGCTTGGAAAGAAGGAATTACTAGAGAAGACGACCCTTAAGGGACTTTATGGATAACCTCGGCCTTTTTCAGCCCCCTTTTTATTTAATTTAATTTTTTTTTTACTTATAAAATCTTTAATTTGGTCCTTTAGTAACTGACTTGTAAAATTTGGCTGAGATCAAACCATCAACCACCACTATTACTACTACTACTACTACTGTTATTATTTAATATTTTAAAACTCCATAGTCAATGTTTTGTGTACAAAACTAAACACCTTGATAGAAAAGGTGGGTTTTATTGTTAAAACCAAATAATTCTGGATTATTTATTGGGAATTTGGGAAGACGAATGACTTAAGAAAACAATAAGATATTTCATGTGTTTTTTCCTTTAAAGGATTATTTTCCATTTGGTTTTTATGGATGTTTAATTTCTTCCATCATTTATTTTTGTTAACTGACAAATTTGAACACATTTCTTGTTTTTTTTGTGTCCTTTTTGGTGTTATTTAATTTTTTAAATTAAAATAAAAAGGGAAAAACAGATCTAAATAAATTTATAACTTTTTGGCTAAATGGAATCGACCCAAACACATAAGGATAACTTGAACTTGGTAAGTATTTAAAAAAAAAAAAAAAAAAAAAAAGTTTTATTTTTATTTTGAAATAATTTAAATATTTATTAGACAAAAAATACTTGATTTCGATTTTTAATTTTCATTATTATTTAAAAAATATTTTCTAAAAAAAATTAAAAAAAACAAACTTTGGCGATTGTTACTTTTTCCGCGTTAAATTCAGCATTCTTTTTTAGCGTTCAATAGTGGTTCTAGAGACTGGTGTTAGTAGAATGGTTATAGTTTAAAATCAAGTAACTTAACCCTAAAAATCTAACATTAAAAACAATACTAACTTATATACTTTGTTGTTAAATTCAAACGAACATCATACTGCGAAAAAGAACGCTGAATTTAACGCGGAAAAGATAACAATCGCCAAAACTTCATGTTAAAACTAAAAAGTTTCATAAGTGCGATGTTTCACGATATGAAACCCGGTAAAAAAGATATGTTTTTGATTTCTTTGTTCGACTATGAAAAATTAATGCTGTCAAAATTTTAAAAAATTACATTTTAATATGTCTGAAAAATTATAACAATTGCCTTTTTGCACAAATGTTTATTTCTACAATTGCTGTCTAAAGTTTTAAAAAAGCTGTCGACCCAATATGAGACATGTTAAAATAAAATAACCTATATAACTCCTGATGTTTTATTATTATGACCCCCTAAAAATTATACATTTAATGTTGTCAAAACTTTTAAGAGTCAGTTTTATAATATGAGATATAGTAAAAAAATTTGATTCATGAATTTAAATTAAAAAAAAAAGGCTTGAAAAATCTCCCTCTGTCCCATAATGGTTGTGACATTTATTTACTTATTACTATAGGCAAATGTATCAACTATTATGGAACAGATGTAGTATTTATTTTTGTTAATGTTTTCATCTATTTCCATTTTTTTTACCAGGCTCACATTAAGACTATTTACTTTTTATAAGATTTTGCCATCACACACATCAAATCAAAATTAATTGATCATAATTTAAAAAAAAAAGTTTATCCACACCTCATATTGCGAATGTGCATTTTTCATAAACTTTTTAAATAATTTTGGTTTTTGCCAAAATCTAATCAACTCTTAAAAAAATGTATTAAATTATATATAAATACGATTTATTTATTTTAAACATTTAATAGTAATTTATAATTTTGATTTATATTTTAATCTGAATACAAAAAACAAACAACTAAACAAAACTAACTCTTAACCCAAGCAGATGTCCATTGCAAAAATGGCGGTTTATTGAAAATCACTCAGGTAAAAAGTACTTTTACTTTTTCTTTACGAATATTGTAGCAGTTGTATAAAGGTAAAAGATCTACATCGCTATTCTACTTTACTTACATTAGGTAAGTATAATTTGATTTAAAAGCAGGTTTATATTTGCCGCGTGAGTTAAGTAGGGTTTGTATTGACAAATGAAATAAGAACTTAACTTTAACTTTGAAATAATACAATCTAATGATTAACTTTTCTTTTGTGTTGTTATTATTAAAAACAAAATTGCATGTTTTGTTTGTTATAAATGATTGTTGTTTTATTAAGTTTTGTATCAGTGATACAAAAAAGTCGACTGACAGAAATGCCATAAAATTCAGTGTAAATTTGGGATAATGACATCCGACAGAATGATAAATGACAATGTGGAAAGACAAATTGTTTGAAAAATTAATTTTTTTGTATTTCTGTTATTACTTTGAAGCTGTAACCAACGAAACATGTCAGTATATTATTAATTTTTCAAACGATTTGTCTTTCCACATTGTCAATATCTGTAAATTGTATAATTTCAAAATAAGGTAGACAAGTCTTTTTTTAAAAACGATTTCTCTAAATAATAGCAAATCCCAGTAAATTTAGATTTACTGATGGGTAGCGAATCTTATTATATAATGAATTAATTACACGTTTGCCATGCTTGTTTATTTAGAAAATAATTATCTAAAATATTATGCAAGAAACAATTTTATGTGTACTATCCTAATACTAGTTTCGTGGTCCAGCTTTTAGTTAGGCCTTAGTTCAATATCAAAGTGTAGTATCTGTTCTTATTAACTTCCCGTTTTCAATTCTAAACATTGTTTGTATTTTAATTGTTTTCTTCATGAATTTTAATTTACTTTAAAAATAATAACGTTTAAAATTGAAAACGAAGTTAATGCTACGTTCCGTTGACATGAGTGGAAACAGATACAACACTTTAATCTTGAACTAAATGCCGCGAAAGGATTGTGCTGATCAATGTCTCATATTTTGAGTGAGTGAGATGGCTTTTTAGCAAAGCTACATTTTGGTATTTTTTTCAAACGAATTAATTTGAAAAATAAAATATTTATCAACTCCTGTTGTCGAAAAATGAAATAAATCATTTTGGCATTTACTTCCAATAAATCATTTTAATAAGTTTGCACGTTTGATGTAAAAGAAAAGAACCGTGTTTTAAAATAATCGTTCATTAATCACTTGAATACTAAATTAATTGGAACTGCATGACCCATGTGCATATCGATGTGTTAAGAACCTTAGATTATTGACACCACATTATTGTGGAGGGCTTCTAATGTTATCTTCTCTACTCCCTGTATTATTGTTATATTATTATTTTTTAATTAATAAAAAAGACAACCCTTATTAGGAAAGTTGTTAAAAAATCTTGTTGGTTAAAACAACCAACAAGAGGAAGAAAAAGCAACCGAATTGGTTAAACATTTCTTGTTTTTAAATCTAAAATCGGTTCAAAAAGGTGAAAATCCGCGCTAAACGTTAAAAGAGAAAGCGGATTTTAAACGGAAGTGACCTCTTTGGGGGTTATGCGGTCAAATGGTCAATCAATGCCGCCAACAATTTATTGTTATAGCATGAATTTATGGCACATGGACAACTTCATGGGCCATAACAGCACCCAACTCCTTTTAAATTGGAATAAAACAATGCTCTCCTTCAATAGCATCCTCCTTAGAAACGAAGCAGGACTTATTAATCTTGTTTAAGGATGAAGCCAACAAACACAATAGAAATAACAATTCCATATTTCAATAATAAAAATGTCTTAATTCTATTCTTAAAAAGAATATTGTATTGTTATTATTACAGTGTGATAAATTGAATTAAAAATTTCCGTATATTTTAGGTTTGTTTTTAATTTTTTTATAAATAATATAATTTTCCCTTTTTCTTTAAAAAGAAAACTTTAGTCTACCGTTCTTTAAGCCATTCTCTCTAAAAAGTCTTAAATATTTCTCTTACATCTTTATTCTGTAATTACTGTATTGTAGAAAAATTATTTTTTTAATAAGTTGTCTAGTTAAAAAAATAAAGGGCATAAATCTTTCTTTTTTTTTTTTATAATCAAAACAAAATTGCTCTTAAAATGTATTAGGAAAAAGAACACTGTTCAAAACGTGCGACGTTGTTTATACAATTTTTGATAGCATTTGTCAATATTTGTTTCTGTTCTGTAATATATATGAAGTGTATACATTAATTATGAACACTGTATAATCGGCTCTCTTTCTCTCTCTATCTATCTTCTCTTTCTTTCTTGTACTTTCTATTTTTTTTATTTCGAGAATTTATTTAAGTAAAAGAATTGTGATGTAAAAAAGAAAAAAAATCCTCTTTCTTTGCCTGCTCTATCTGTCTTTCCTTTCTTATGAACGCTATTAACCGATTCAAAAAGGTCCGAACGAAACACTTTTTGGCTTTCATAGAACTGTCGAGTGTTTTTTCTTTCTTTCCATTTTGTTTCACTTTGCAAATTGTTCTTTTCTGTTTTGTTCTAAGTTGAAAGCATCTATTTTTTATGGTAGTTTTTGACTTCATTGTTGTGGAATGTTGAAAAATATCCACATGTTCAGAATATGAAACCAAATAAACAATAGCTGCATTCTGTATATTATTTGTGTATGTGTGTGTGTGTATATATATATGTATATATATGTATATATATTTTGTTTTTTACGATTTAGGCCGCTCGTTTAGCAGTCGCTCACACCGGCGCCGGGCAAATATTGGTTCTCAACTAATAAAATGTCATTATAATTCTGTCAGATATAAAATTTGATTCCATACTGTTGACATCGAGAGCCACACTATATTCGTGCCTAAAATACGAACATGAGGAGCCAACAAAGTGTAGGATTAAAAAGACCCCTGCCTATCATGAGACCTTTGTTAGCTCAGTCGGTAGAGCAGTACCTGCATATAAGGTAGCTTCCAAGGTGGATGCGGGTTCGCTCTCCGCACAGAGTTCGTTTCTTTATTCATATATAATTTGATTTAAAAAAAAAAATCTTTTCTTACACCGATTGTCAAAACTAGATGTTACACAGAATACAGGAATATTTCTTAAATACTTAGGCCAATATATTAAAAATAATGCATTATTTTTTAAAAACTGTAAAACAAAGTTTAAAGTTATTTGGATAAAAACAGAATTAAACAATTTTTTATTTTTTAAAATAAATATAAAAGTTTCACCTATGCCAAATTCCACTGAATCAGTAAAAAAAAAAGAATTTTAAACTCAAAATCTTTTCATTTAAAAGAAAATGTCAAAATAAATATTTTTAAAAATGACCATTTTATTTAAATGGCTAAAAAAAGTGTCTTAGAATAAAATAGAATAAAATATTTATTTGCCAAAAAAAATGCACATTGCGATCACTCCAAAATTAGGATTCATTGTAATTTGTAAATTATTGTCATAAACTTAATAACATATACTAATAATATATTTTTTTCTAAATCCAGTCAATTAATCATTAAATTAACTAATTTTCTTTGAGTCAATTTTTGGAGGCCTACTTTATTTTTGAAAAATTTCTTAAACATTCTTGACAGAACAGTATAATTTTTCTGTTGAGAACAGAGTCACATCCTTCGAAGAAGTAATTTGTTATTGACAACATGTAAAATTAAACATCTAAAAACCTGCTTTACAAATAAGCTTAATTAATCTATGCTTATATAACTTATAGGAATGATAAAAGAATTTTGTTCGAAGAAACGGGGAACCTAAAAGTAAACAAAATTACTTCGAAACATTATGCTATTCTACTTAATAATTAATGAAAATTTGTTTTTCAAGTTTAATTATGTTTTCAAAATAGGGTGTCGATGTCTGCTTGATTATTTCTCTGATCGTTTGCAAAAATTAATTTTATGTTATCATCCTGTTCTTCCAATGTTGTTATTTAAGATGTAAAATAAAATTATTTAAGTATTCGGCAAAACTAATGTTCGTCAAACAGGTTGTCTCTAAATCGTCAGCCGAACAAAACTGCTGTTGGCTGACTATGTTGGTGACATGTTCGACGAAACGACCGAGAACCGAAAATGTCTGTGCCATCTTTTGACAATCAGATGGAGAACCTATCCCAAATCTGCATGGAGCATGTTGTTGCTTCCCTCCATTGGACTGGACTACTTTGTGAATTAAAGACAGTGCTATAAGGTCACACTTCGAACGTGATCTGTTTTCCACTGGGTCACACTTCGAACGTGATCTGTTTTCCACTGGGTCACACTTCGAATGTAACCTGATTTCCACCGGGTCACACTTCCAATGTAACCTGATTTCCACTTCCAACGTGACCTGTTTTCCACTGGGTCACACTTCCAATGTAACCTGGTTTCCACTTCCAATGTGACCTGTTTTCCACTGGGTCACACTTCCAATGTAACCTGGTTTCCTCTTCCAACGTGACCTGGTTTCCACTGGGTCACCCTTCCAGGATGACCTGGTTTCCACTACCTATGGACTAACAGCATGAGAAAAGTGTCATTGCCTGATAAGTAGGAGAAAACTTACCACCCGTCCTGTCACTTTCCACTGGATCTCAAAGCAATGTCAGCCTTGCTAGCTTTGAGAGGGAAAGACTTATAGTAAAATACAGTCATGGGCCTGCTGAATTAGACTGATGTTAACAGCCAACAACCCCTGACAGATTTAGTTACCATATATGCTAGATGGACTATAAGATGAATGATTTCCCAGTAAACTGTTACTGTCAACATAAGTTTCTTCAGTTTTTAAGTTGGTCTGGCT
>VCCN01000620.1:11879-22545 GCA_006491835.1 Architeuthis dux
GCTTATATTCGAGTCAGTCGATTTTCTGAAATGTTATACTCAGTTCACACCTCGTCTTATACTGACGGTCGACTTATATTTAACAATATACAGTATATTTGATGAATGAATGAAAACAGGGGTTTTAATATAACAAGAACCAATGTTTAATCAATACAGATTACAATATATTTTCTATAGTTTTGGGAAGGGTCATTAATATTCAAATGGTTCTTCGGTCGATTGAACTTCTTCTTGCTTGTGTTGTAAGCACAACGTTTCGGCCGATCCATTCTTCGGCCTTCTTCAGGTGTAAAATCCTAGTGTGATGGTATAAACAGAGGTTTTTGTTTTTATTTTAAAAAGGGGTAACCCTTATAACCCAGGGCCTGTTGAGAAGCAGAAGCCACATCGGCTTGAACTCCGCACTTGTCTGATTAATGCATTTAGTCGACATGTTGATGTGAGTTGCTTCTTTGATTTTTCTATGCTTCCATTATCGTTCTCTGTCAATAATCTGGACTTCAACAGGCCCAAACCCGAATGTAATGAAATGTGTAGGAAAATATTTTTAATATTCTCTTTTATTTTTTGGAAATCTGTGTTAAGAAACTCGCCAACCCGGCAAATCCACAAATTTGGAAGTCAGCAATTATCGTCTTGTCAACACTTGGAGACACGATTAACTGATGTTTCATATTGATCCCAGAGCATTTTTCCCACGCGCCCACAGAATGCAAATTTCGGCGCACGGTCTTTGTTTTCATTGGGTCTCAGTAAAAATGTTTTAAATTCTGGATTCTCAGTGTTCTGCACATACATCAGCAGGGCCGGACCTATGGTTCCTGGCGCTCCGGGCAAACTGAACTTGTGTGTGTTCGTACGTTTTGGGGAGATATATTTTGGTACGTGACCAAGGCGCCGTATCATGTTCCCAACGGTGGAAAGTAGGTCAAACGGCCGGGAATACGTCCGACCAATCAACTTGTTAGTTAGAATTTGACACCCAGGAACGACGGGTCAAAACCAGCTAGAGGGTTTGGTTCCCCAGCCCGTCGTGCTGAGGGAGGAGAAGGAAGAAGAAATCTGATTTGAACTACTACCATCACTGTTAGTCATTCAGTAAAGTGACCACTTGTTAGAATTTTTAACCGAAACAGAATTCAATGCCCCTTAGTGATCCGCGAACCGGCCCGGAATCGATGCTATCAACGGGAATAATGAATTGTGTCGTCTTTCCGTCCAACCACGTGGGAGAGTCTTTTTCTCCGGTATGGACAAAATGTTTAATTTCCCTCCACAGAATTTTCAGCCCCGTAAATCTGCAGCCTTGGAACGAGACGTCTCTCTCTGTCATGTCGGAAGAACATGTAGAATACAAGATGATTATTCTACATCGGCCATTAGAATTTCCTTTGCTAATTGTTTCTTTCAGTTTCACTACAACTGAAAGTATTTAACTGTCAGATATTCCTGAAAAATTTGACTTTACACCAGGGAATTTTCTGATTTTTACTTTTTTTTATTCGGCGCACTATAATGCGTGACTGAACTTGTCGTCGGTCATTAGAATTTCCTTTGCTAATTGTTTCTTTTAGTTCCACCACAACTGAAAGTATTTAGCTGTCAGATATTCCTGAAAAATCTGACTTCAAATTAGTGAATTTTCTAATTTTTATATTTTTAATTCTATTTAATTTATTCATTTTCCCATTTTCTATTTGTATTCGGAAAGTCCTACTGTCTCACGTGGTCGAATGGTCGAATTCCCGTGTTGCTGGTACCTAGGGCCGGCCCAGCCTTTGACGCTATCTCTCTTCATGCAACGCGGAAGTTCTGTCTGGGGTACGGATCTACGGATATTTATTTTGCATACTCACAGATATAAATTATGACATATGGTGTGGGGAGTTGCCAAAAGCTAGCTGGGTTCCTGGTTCTTTAGCGCAGACATCAAGGCGTACCATGACACTACCTTGCTTAGTGCAGGGGTGATGGGTATTTTGCATACGCGTGCATACACAAGGACACAAGGTCTATTTTATGTGGGTAGTTGCCAAAAATTACCTGGGTCCATCGGTCTTTGTCGCAGACACCAAGACCCTACCTTGCTTCATGTAATGGGGAGATACTGTCTTGGGTGCAGATCCCTGGTCACCAGACAGCTCCTTACAAAATAATTTCAGATTCTAGTCACAATCCAGTGTGTAGAGACGATTTAGGCGAATTACAAGCAGGCCTCGATTCGTACGCGTTTTAAATAATATAAAATCCAATTTGTACAAATCAGACCTAATGCGAACTCTCTTACTTTTTAATTAACATGAGATTTTAAATTTTATTTTGTGCGGTTCGAATTAAGCAGTGAAGAAATTCTTGAATCTCATTTAATGAAATGAATAATGTAATTCGTCTTCATTTAAATCAGCAACAACAACGTGCGTTGAAAGACGAACGCGGGGGCTCCTCCAACATTTAATGAGATTCGTCAATAGGAATACACTATTTATAAAGCTTTTGCACCCCCGTTCATTGGAGGCCCGGGAGAGTTTTCAAATAGACCCCCTCCTCAGCTACGCTTCTGAGCAAATGCAAAAATGAAGGAGTACGCTATTAAAAACTACAAATACGTATGTATGAAAAGAAGATACAAACCAAACAAACAGAATGTCTTTAGGTTTAAGAGATTTAAAGAAGAGTTCTTTCTTTTGAAGATGTCCATAAGGTTTGTCTGTGGCTGTGTGTTTGTAACGTATGTTAGTACTAGGGTCGGTCAGAAAGTAATGCCTGTTCTTCTTTAACTACAACAGATTTACTAGTAGAAGCGCACAAAGCATACCAAAATGGACACAAATGTCTCAGGATTCCAAATCGTCTTCTTCCTTCTAAATCGTGGTATTCTACCTTTGAATGAGGACGTGTATAACCGACTCGTAGACGCTTCTTGTTTTGGGACCAGAAAGGAGTCATAGAGTGTATGCCCAATCAGGCACCACTATTAATTCTGACTCCTACGTGAGCACATTGTCAAAACTCAGAGCAAGGATTATTCGAGCAAGGCCACATTTGAAGATGAGCGATGTGCTTTTGCAACATGACAATGCAAGGCTTCACATCAGCTTAAAGACCAGACAACCAATCACAGCGCATGGCTGGACAACCTTGCCTCACCCACCCTACAGTCCTGACCTGGTACACTCAGATTTTCCATCTGTTCATTGGAGGCCCGGGAGCGTTTTCAAATAGACACCCTCCTCAGCTACGCCTCTGAGCAAATGCAAAGATGAGTACGCTATTAAAAAATACAAAGAAATCTTTTTTTCTGGGGAGAAACTTTGAAGGACAAAAGCTATTTGATGCCGTCCCTTAATAATATTGATCGCTGTAAACAAATTCGATTTTTTCTTCTTCAGAATTGCAAAGCAACTGATGAACTCAGTTCAAATTAAATTATTCAAACATTTGAATGACAAAGAGTAAAATTTCTTGTAAATTTTGCTTTTTGTTATTTATTTTTCTTACTGCATGGACGACGTTGGGTTAACTAGTTGAACTACTATTTATAAAATAATATATAATTTTGCGCCCCTCTTTATGGGAGGCCTGGTGCGTTTTCAAATAGAATCCCTGATCCACGCCTCTGAGAAAATGCAAAGAAGAAGGAGTACGTCATTAAAGAATACAAAGAAATCCAGGCCCGTCGCCAAGGGCGCGCCTGGGTGGGTCTGGCCCCACCTGGAAATCACCCCCCCCCCCCCCCGGTGAATGTGGTGTGAATTCGACAACATAAACTATTTTACTTTTTTGAAACTTCTTCACTTTCTTTCATCATAGTCCCAGCCTTTTTTTGTTTTGTCAGAGCGAAAAAGTACTAAATTAGCCATTTTAGCCATTTTGTGGCGTGTTTTTGGCCATTTCTAGTATCTTTTTGGTGTGTTTTGTCCATTTTTGCCGTTCCTTGGCTATTTTTTTCAAGAGAATTTAGCGTTTTTTTAGCAACGCTGAACACTTCTACTCCCCTCCCCGCTCGCTGTACCCTGGCGACGGGCCTGAAGAAATCTTTTAACAAACTCCTATTTGGTGTGTGCAAAAATTCCCAGTGCTCTTTTTTGAAAACAGTGAATGACTGAATAAACACTTGAAAACCGTTTTTCGCTGGAAATCTTTGCTCACATATCATAATATTAATACAATTTATATTGCGCCTCACCGTAGAGTCATGGTTAGGTCCAAAAACATTACTAGTATGTAGTGAGTTCGATCTTCACTAGGTGCACCATAGTTGTGGTCTTGTGCCAGACTAAGCTTAGTAAATATAGTTTAATACGTTTGTATGCTTATCTTTACAAGTTCTGTGTGTATCCTGTCACATCGCCAGTCATAAGAGACAGTTTATGGAAATGCTGCACAAGTCTTCCTTATTGTATAGCTCTTTGTGTCTTGACAGACGGTCCTAGCAGCTTCAGGACTTGAGCTGCTATGCATGAGCGCTTAGTATGGAGGAAGTGTTGTGACCAAGTTCCACTCCCCCCCCTCGACCATGCTGAAGGTTTTCAAAGGGAAGAAGAGCTCAGTAGATTTATTTTATTAATGTTTGCTACTTTTTACCTTCCTCTTGATTTATAGTTGCTTTTATTACGACTTTGACTCGAGTCCTCATTCAACGGCTACGAGTAAACAGCACGATTGGAAATAAAGAATAAGCCTCTAATGAGAATCAAACTCACTCCCCTCATGGCCAGGGGAGTCCGGCTGTCATAAACATTCGAATCACAGAGACTTCATGGTATGGGACCACCAAAGTAAAGTTTAATGTGTGACCAAACAATGAAATTCAGTAGTAGAGTGAAGTCTGATTTTGTGTAAAAATTGGCTCCTAGAATTTCCCTCCAAAATAAAGCCGCCAACATATAACGGCAATAATTCAAATAAAAAAAGTTTGCAAACGTTACAATTTGTTAGCCAATCAGACGCAAAGATCAGAAAATCCAAATCGGCACGTTTGGAGCCTTCTGGGAGACTTAAAAGGGAGTCGACTTTAACCGCGATACGGAAGACTACAAGAAGACTACTAGAGATAACACAGGAGACAGTAGTCGACTCAGCAGGTATTACGAAATGCCCTGATGACTGTCGCACGCAATTGATTACCATACTCTACCACACCTGTACGCACACAGTATTCAACGATGAACTACGGGAATACTTTTGCCATACAGGCAAACACACACACACACACACACACACACACACACACACACACACACCTCAATGAACCGTACGCACACAACTTTTCATTCTTTTACCTGTGAGGAAAAATTCACGAACTTTGAATCTTCGACCTATGGACATTTCTTTGAACTCTTTTGGAAGAACAATCGCTTTTACTTTCACGAAATAAAACTAACATCAAACACTGTTGTTCTATGAATAAAAATGTTACATACATATTCGTTTTTTCAGTCATTTCATTGAATCTTGAACAAAGCCAATTTAAATTATATTGTAAGCAGATATATTCTGCTACCACAATGGTCTGCAGAAGCCGATTTTTTTTTCACCTTAAACTCATTCCTTACAGCCGATTATCGGCGCCATGTTTGTTGTTTTCGTTTGAGAATTCATTTTTCTTTTCTTTTTTGATGAAAGAAATGAATGCAAGTCATATTTTTTTGTGTAAATGTCTAAGTTCAAGTATGAAAATAAGATACAGTCCAAACAAATAGAATGTCTTTAGGTTTAAGAGATTTAAAGAAGAGTTCTTTCTTTTGAAGATGTCTATAAGGTGTGTCTGTGGCTGTGTGTTTGTAACGTATGTTAGTACTAGGGTCGGTCAAAAAGTAATGTCTGTTCTTCTTTAACTACGACAGATTTACTAGTAAAGCGCTCAAAGCATACCAAAATGAACACAAAAGTGTCAGGATTCCAAATCGTCTCCTTCCTTCTAAATCGTGGTATTCCACCTTTGAATGAGGGCATGTATAACCGCCTCGTAGAAGCTTCTTGTTTTTGACCAGAAAGGAGTCATACTGTTAGAGTGTATCCCAATGACACAGAGGTGTCATTGGGAATATTTTGTCACATTTTCTTAATGTGCTCACGTAGAATTGAATACTACGTGAGCACATTGACAACATTCAGAGCAAGGATTATTCGAGCTAGGCCACATTTGAAGATGAGCGATGCAAGGCTTCACAGCAACTTAAAGATCAGTCACCCAATCACAGCGCATGGCTGGACAACCTTGCCTCATCCACCATACAGTCCTGACCTGGTACCCTCAGATTTTTCATCTGTTTGGGACCATGAAAGAGCCACTCAGAGGACAGCTGTTCTCCAATGATGATGAGGTGAAAGCGGCAACTTGCGCATGGCTAAGAAAGCAGCCACGAAGCTTCTACGAGGCGGGTATACATGCCCTAATTCAAAGGCGGAATACCACGATTGAGAGGTGCTCACGTAGGAGTCCGAATTGATAGTGGTGTCATTGGGCATACACTCTAACAGTATGACTTCTGGTCCCAAAACAAGAAACATCTACGGGGTGGGTATACATGTCCTATCATACCACGATTGAGAGGTGCTCACGTAGGAGTCCGAATTGATAGTGGTGTCATTGGGCATAAACTCTAACAGTATGACTTCTGGTCCCAAAACAAGAAACATCTACGGGGTGGGTATACATATCCTCATTCAAAGGTGGAATACCACGATTGAGAAAGAAGGAGACTATGTTGAGGACTAGATTTGGAATCCTGAGATTTTTGTGTTCATTTTTGTATCCTTTGTGGGATTCTATTATGAAATCTGTTGTAATGAAAGAAGAACAGGCATTACTTTTTGCCGCGACTCGTTTAACATTTTGCTTATTGTTTTTCTTGTATGGAATGTACAATACTTGTGGGTTGGATTATATCTTTGCTTTTGATTGACACAATGTTGAGGTTCGAGAGGAAAATAACAAATCACAGTTTTTCAAAACTGCGACAACTTTCGATGTGTCTCCTAATAGGTATAATAGTTATGAGGACTTGGGCTTCGAAAGAAGTCACGAAGTCAAATAAACAATGTAAATGAAAAAAGAACCTACCTTATTTTCTATGTAGAAAAACACAAGGTGAGAAGTCCGGCGTTCTGTTGTCTGATTTCTTCTTTAGTATTAGGATTAGTGGCTTTTAGTAGCGATTAGTACCTTAGAAGATAGGGAGGAAGAATACAATAATTTAGTTAGTATTAAGAAGATTCAGTTGATCTTTACATGGGCTGGTTTAGAAGACGCAGAAATAGGTGTTACTGGCTTAGTTGACCAGTTGCTTCGGACTGAATAGTATTGCCTGAAGGGGCTGCAAAATAGGGACGCTTGGGTTGACCTCAAGGTCAACTGTCTAGACAACAGGAAATGCTTCTAATAATAGCACAAGCTAACTCCTGTTGTCCCGAGGTGACAATAGTAGTATCCACGTTGAAATCCCATTTCGATAGGAAATATATTCGTTACCCAGCCACGTCTCCTGTATTCTTCTTACAGCTTACGAAGTCCTGTCGATATGTTCTTCAACGGTGTGAACCCTATTTTAACTACAAAGCATTCAGATAGCGCTACCTCTGCCAATGCCGTACACTAACCCAATCGAAAAAGATTCCTGGATCCGCCGAAATTTAATTGAAATTCATTGAGAACTTTTCTAAATATCGTGTGGACAGACATAAATGTATGAAAAAAAAGGGAAAAATATCACTCAACCGAAAACAAATTCCTGGATCCGCCCCCAAATTCAATCACTTCTTTCTTACACCATGGCCCGCCATTCCACAAAGTTTCATTGAGACTCATGGGGAGCTTTTCGAGACGAGACGAATTTAGGTAGAAATGGCACAGGTAATAATGGCACAAGTAAAAAGGACACAAGTTGATATTTATCTTTATAAACTATTTTTGTAATGAACAGTATAAATTTGATTCAATTATGTCTTAACAATGTTAATACATATTTATACATATTTATTTTTAATAAACTATTTATTTTAGTTCCTATTTTCCCACTTGTGCCCTTTTTACTTGTGCCATTATTACCTGTGCCATTTTTACCGTGCCTTTTTTTACCAGTGGGCAATTTTCCCGTGCACTAGTGTAAACAGATGGAAAGACACGTGATATTAAATACACCTCTCAAACCTCGTTGGCAGGGGTACTTAGCTGTTAAGCACCATTTTCCCATGTCAATAGCGATGGTTAGCAAGCTAGTTATACAGATAACTTTATTGTAGTGAGTTTTACCCTCACTGTGTGCCCCACAATTATGGTCTTGTGCCAGACTAAGCTAAGCTAAGTTAATATGTGAACGAGAACCTGCTAAGGAGCAGTGCCCACTCCACTCTCTCTTAAAATGTGCGTGTGTCTATATGTGTGACCTTGTGTCAAGCGTAACAAATATGGAGCTTAACTTAGCACAGTGTCGAATGGGGCGGGAGTTTAAGAGTGGTCAGACATCCGGTTTTACGCCTGACAGTCCGGCTTTTGTGCACTCTGTCCTCCGTCCGGCTAGCTGGACGTTTGTCCTCCTTTTGGAGTAACGTCCTCAAGTCGGACGTTAATTTGTCCTCATTTTGGCATATCTCAATCATTATTACTGAAATTGTAACCTGTAACCACAGGTAGGAACAAATAGAATAATATTATAGATAAACCTATGGCCCACAGGCCAGATCTGGCCCGCGAAGAAATGTTCACCGGCTCGCGAGCAAATATTGCGATACTATGCTTACTGCTTATGTTTCAAATATTCATTGTGTCTTTTTAATAGATTTAAAAGCTGCCTTAATTGAAATAAATTGCCATTAAATTGAGTTCTTTGATTACTAATTGACATTCTTGGTTAAGCACACATGATTTTCTAGGATGGGTTCCTCAACGATTTGGGGCATAATTAAACTAGATTTATTTAAATGGACAATTCCCATATTTCAAGCCTTTTTATGACATCTATCTGGATCACCGTCCATTCAATAATACACGATCCGGTCCGCTAAGGCAAAAAGGTTGCCGCCCCCTATTATAGATGTTCTACAATTACTAAACTGACCACTATTCTAAAAAACTGAAAGTCAGACCATACTAACGCATCGTTAGTTCGATCTCATGGATTCCTTTAAAAGCCCATTCCTTTCTAAGCTCCCTCCTTTAAAAGAACCTTCATTTAATAGCCCCATTCATAAAATTTTGTTTCGGTATGTCAGTCAGTCAGTGACTTATAGGAGCTAAATGCACCAAAAATGAGCTATATATAGCTCCAAAAGAGCTAAATCGGCAAATTTTGTTTCGGTATGTCAGCCAGCCAGTGACGGTCATGGACATTAGAGATGCTAGCGCATATAAAAAGGGAGTTTTCTTTTTGAGAATTATCATCTCTTCTCAGTGTTGCCAACTCCAAATATATTTTCGCGCTAGTTTGACTGCCAAAAAGGGGTAATCTTTTTTAAAAATGGACAAACACCGCCAAAAAGACACTAAAAATGGTCATAAATAGCCAGGAAATGGCTAGAAAAGGCTTAAATGTTTAAGCGTAAAACGCGCTAATTTAGCGCCCTTTTGCACTGCAAAAACAAGAAAGGCGCTGAATCTAGCGCGAAACGCGCTAAATCGGCAACACTGTCCCCTCTGCGAGTTTTCTGTAATCAATCTAACTAACAAGGCACTAGTCCGCTTATTTACTGATTCATACATAGCATTTTAGTCGAAAACCTCAGTGGATGAGTTTGAGTTGTAACCTCGTACCAATGCGTCCTTTGTTCTACCACTGAACCATACATCACAATTTCTTTATAGTCTTACTCAGCGTAGCTTAATATGGCACAAGGACACATATGGCGAATTGAGGCGAGGAAGATCGTGTTACCCCAATATTTCCAATGGGGAAGGCCTGCCTGCTGAAAAAATATCGGCCTCCAAAATTCTAACTTTTTTACGCTAATTTGAACATTGACCATCCGGCACCAGTGAACCTACGTAGCCATTGAATCACCGTAGCCACGATCACCGACCCGACCGAACAATCAGCCAAGTATTCGAGGTATTCTTCCCTTTTCAATCGTTGGTCTTTGTTGTATCAGCGCCACCGGAACATCAATTTGCCTATAGAACCTTGCAAATACGCATGAGTACTTCACCAAACATCTTGCGGAATTTTCTTTTTTTTACTATTTTAACTTTGTGTCAGCGCTAATTATGGCCCTTACCTTCCCGGTATCCGAAAATTGGTCTGCAGCCGGGTCGTGGAGCTTAGGGGCGAACGTGAACACACCGTTGCTACCGGTGATAAGCTGTCTTGATGCTTCGGCGTCCGAAACGTGACTCCCCCCACGTTGTGTTCCTGATCAGAGATTGGTCTCGGACACGGTTGAAGAATCAGTGGCTGTTGGGTTGGCAGGTGTCACAAGGAAAAATAAATGTTACGGAAAAGACAACGACTTCTTGGTTTAAAATTCAGTAAGCGAATTTTTACTACAGTAAATGTTACAAGGTTTTTAGAAAAGAAACCCTTCCCACTTGGCTGAGTGGTAATTTGATACGGGTGGCACCCTCGGTCATGTTGGAAGATTGTATAGCAGCTGGCGAATCGCAACAAAGCAGACGTTTCTCAAAGGTTTCTTCTAAGGTTTGGTACTTTGAGGTTTCAACTGGACGATG
>VCCN01000620.1:37491-51090 GCA_006491835.1 Architeuthis dux
TTACGTCTCAAACATGTTTATTATCATGAAGATAAATCGACGTCATCAGAAGAAATTTGAACATAGCAGATGTCGTTCGCAGCGACGAAATGCATAAAGATGTATCTTCATGATAATAAACATGTTTGAGACGTAACACACTTTTCTCAATCTTTCTTTTCCACATTGTCTAACCATATCCACCCTTCTGTCGGATTCCCTCACAACAAACATTATTTATATATATATATGTATGTTTGTTTGGATGTGAGGGAATCTGATAAAATCATAACGTAAATATGTAAGAACTGTCAGTTTGGCTCAGTTGGTAAGAGAGCTGCCTACCGATAACTTGGTCGTGATTTCAAATCATGGTATGGAAATGTTAATTTTATATATCGGTTTGACAGGACAGACAAACCGTGAAGAGTTTACTCCCCATAATTAGGTGAGGATTGTTGTTGTTGTTACACTATAACAAAGTCAACTCCAGCTTCTGACTTGGACTGGAATTTATTGTATATGAAGCTTTATCAATCGTGGCAAACGTTTTTATTTTAAATGCATGTTGTCAATGTCTGTTAAAAAAATAATCTTTCAATTTCTGAGTGAAGGACTTTTTCCCCCTCACATCTCTCCGCCATTGTCAATGGTGACAAAGCCTCACTCAACACTATTGTTCTCTTACCAGACTACATCTGGAGTGAAATCGTTTTCATTGCTCTTATTTAACACCTAAATTAGAATCAAATAAATGTTATACTCAAAGCTACAAGAAAGTGGCAATTAAGTCATTTTGTGGGAAAAACAGCAGTTTTTTAATTAATTCTGTGGTGAATCTTCCCATAGACCCATACGCATTCAATTTTATATGAATAAGTGTTGCTATTTGTTGGTAGCATGTGTGACAAGTTTAAGTATTTTCAGATTTATTGTCAACTCAACTGTGTTGGTTCTCATTGCAATAGTAAAGCATTTCAAAATGTTAAAAGCAGTGCTGTGGAGTCTGTACACAAAACCTTTTGACTCAGACTTTGACTCCAGTAACCCAATAATTGCTTCCGACCCTGACCCCACACCCCTGGGTAAAAGTACCCGGAGATATGAATGAACTAATGTGATATTTCCAATGTACGGAGAAAAGTTTTACAGGTATACATGCGTACCTCGAAAGATACAAAAAATTACTTTTTGCATAAAATCTGAGAGGAAAAAGTTTTGTTTCATTGTATGCTAATAAAATTTTCTTCCCAGGGGGTTTAAATGTTATAAGATATGAAATCATACTTTTTTTTTTAATATGTACCTCAAAAGATTGGTTGATAACACTCTGACTAGTGTACCTCAAAAGATTAGTAGATAACTCTCTGACTAGTGTCTCGGCATTGCAGACCGGTCAAAACCCATAAAATACACCTCCTAACACCCTATATTAACTCATCCACACACTCACACCCGACACATACTAACCAAAAGGTCCCCAAAATACAATCGACAAGAATATGAGCACTTTCACACACTAACCTAGGCCCACATATTCACCCATAATTTCAAAACTATTACTCCTAGAGCCCATATTTTCTTTTTTTTGCTTTTCATTGCTCTAAATTGTCTCCCAGACACAATAAAATGCAAACTTATTTTGAAGCTTTATATCCATTGCATTACAATATATAATCTTAGACAAGTTTTCTGTACCTCAAAAGATACAAAGATTGCACTTTTTTTGTACCTGTTTACCATTGAATTTTGTATGTATTGGATGTGTGGCTATGTAAAATTAAAAATTCTAGTCTATTTGGGACCAAGTGTAGTACTGGTCTATTATTTCATTGCCTTGATAAACTGAATGTTTTTATCCAAAAATATCTGGAGTTATGATAAACTCCAGTGTCATTATTCTGACCTTTTAGAGTATTTATTACTTTTGTAGCTGACAAGTAGACATGACCTGACCTGACCTGGCTGTATGTTGACCTCAAGACTTAGTTGAAAATTTAGATTGAGGCCTCAATCGCTGAATGAGTTGACCTTCTCCTTTCCACTTAATCCTGTAAACAATACAACCCAACTGCCTACCTTATACTCACTGAGATTGTTCTAACCAAACTCTTAAACAAGTCAACTTATTTCTTTCAATATGATGTTATCTTGCTGTATTCCGGAATTAAATGTATGAGTTATGAGGATAGGCTAAAAGTGACATTGCGTTAGAAAATAGGAGAGATCGGGGAGACTTAATAGAAATGTTTAAGATCATGGGTTGTTTAGAAGTAGTAAACCCTGATGTATTTTTTTTTTTTTTTACTAGAAGTGGGGTACAAGGCACTGGGCCCACACATATATGGTAGAAGCAAATAGAAGTAGATTGAATATCAGAAAATTGTTTTTTTAGCAATGAAGTGGTAGGACTTTGAAATAGATTACCGGAATATGTAGTGCTATCAACAGATGCAAATGATTTTAAGAATTATGATGTTTATTATACCACCGCAAAGGTTTAAGGCCCTAGATATTGTGTAAATAAGATTATATGTGCTTGTATATACAAATTGTATACTTTTTATACAAATTGTATACTTTTTTTTCACACTAAAATAAAATGTTCTAAAGTGTATTAGAAACCGTAAACCAAAACTGTCTACATAGGTTCCGTCAGTTTTCAAGTTGCTCTGGCTGACTATGTATCACACATACAGGCCGCACCAATAGAGCTAGAGGGCTGAAAATTTAAACGTTTACTCCCTTATGTCTAGAGAAAAGTTTCTTTTGTTTTTTGAAAATTCCTTGCCTAAATAGGTTTTTAGTTGGGAATTCAATTTGCAATCTTAAGTTTTATGCTAAATTGATCCCTTAGTTTTTGTCCGGCCGAGTTCATGCTTGTTTTTTTTTCAAATTTAGACTCTTTTAGTGATCACTGTTCAATAAAAGATGAGATAAGTAACTTATTCATTGATCACCCCCCTTTTCTAATTTTTTAATTGATCGTCCCTAACACTGCATGTTACCAAAAGATGTTGGTCATATGACGGTTTCTATTGAGTGACTAACCAGACATGATTTTTTTTTTTTTTTTCTTTTCTTTCTTTTTTCCTAAATGAGGTTTTATATTATTTATGCATAGCCTGATGGTTTATTCCAATGAGCTTTGCAATATTTAATTGTTTTGAACTCTGGTTACTTCTCTCACCTTCTTCAGGTAATCTAAAAATGTTCTTGTTTCTGAACAAATGACGTGCTTGTAATTACCAGGAGTGGAAAGGCCCTGTCGGCCGGGGCATAGAATACGCTGACTGCATGCCCTGCAGAGGGGTAAGACCCCCCCACCAAAAAAAAACAGGTGCCACCAAAGTCGCAAGACTCTAATTAAAAAAAAAAAAATAACCATTTACCAAAGTCGCAAGACACAATTTTGGGGATTATAAACTGATTTTGGCATTAAATGACCTATCAATGATTGATATGCCGCTAAACAAATCAATCAATCAATCAGGAGTGGAAAATAGTGTCATCTAAATGAAATTTAAAATGATCTCAGCAATATCATTTTATTTTCTACCTAAACCTTACTCTGGAGCTTACCAGATTGAACATTGTTAAAGAGTCAATGTTTTCTCAATAGGCAGCCAGCCACAATCAATTTTAACTAAAGTTAAATTGCAAAACAACGGTCCTTTGTATTGAAGATTTTGTCTTGCATAAGTCACAGCCTCAATCCCAGACTTGTTTGTATGGTGGATGTATTATCGCTCGTGTCATCTGCACATGACTGGGGGGTCAAGTGTTCTGATCTCTTCCTTCAACAATGACTATCAGTGTCTGGGAAAGAAGGAACCAGACACTTACACATATATATATGGACACACATATTACTATTCTGTGTGAATGTGAGAGAGAGAGATATTCCCCCAACCCTAATTCTGGACATCTGTCCTTTTCTAACTCTGTGGCATAAATTGACCACCAGGTGGTGCCACTCTTCCTATTTTTAAGATGTGTTTGTAAAACTTTTGACTTGTTTAATTTTGTAGCCATAGAAAGATGATATTAAAGAAATCCCCCACAGGAATTTAAAGATATTTCTGAACTTCTTGGGAGGTGGTGGGAAGTTATCAGTTTAGATGTTTTGATTTCTATTGGCTAAAGGCCTTCTTTTTTTGTAAGGGACTATTTGAAATGGGACCCAAATATTTTTCTTATAATTCTAATCTTTTGAAAAATGTATTTGTTTTCTATACCACTCGTATGATTTGAACACATAATTAAACTAAAATCCATTGGTGTTACTCATTCTATAAAATCTTGAACATGACAGTAGCGAGGTTATTAATTACGGCACAGCAAAAGAATTAATTTCCTTTTTTCGTTCTGTCTTAAATGATTACTGTCAACTTGAAAATGCTTTTTTGAAGGAGGCTCGAACATGTTCAAGTGTCAATTTTGTAATTTCTTTGGTTTCCATTGAGAGTTCTTTTCCTTCTAACATGATTTAATTGAATTTAGTACAACTGCTTCATGGATATTTGAAAAAGACTATTGGTCTGATTGAAAAACCTGCTGAAAGTGATATTCGCTTATTTGCAAATAATCTGCAAGAGATGCAATCCAAGTTCTATCTATAAATATTCATATAGCAATCACCAGCAAGTTGGTTTGTTTTTTATATTTCACATTTTGTTGTATGTACTGCATTAACTCTTAAATTCATACAAAGATAATAGAATGTGAATTTCAAGAGAAATAACTCCTGATTGAAATTTTCTCCCTCTGACCATTTGGTGAATCGTTTAATCTTTTAATATTGAATTCAGAGAAGAATTCTATTTTTTATGATATTTATTGAAGAGTTTCACTGTCAATTACAAGTTGTTGTTTATGAATTTAAGAGTTAAGATTTCCTTTCTAAACTGCTGAAGATATTTATACACACTCTGTGACACAAGGTCTTAAAATAACTACTGGATATGAACCTCAGACATCAAGACATTTTAATGAAATATGGAGATAGATTTGGTTTGACAGATGCCCAAACTCTTTCCTAAGAGTCAAGTGTTTGTTTGATATAGCACTCTAAATGAATAGAACTTCTGTATCTGTGATTGGAGACCTGTATAAAATTAAGGTAGCTTTTATTAGAAAATCTCAGTTTGTCTTGTTTAATGGAAGGTATTTGAGAGAATTTGCTGGAACAAATATTTTACAATATATTACAAACACTTGCTGTTGTACCATGATGCGGCTACCTGATACAGCCGTGCGGTGCACCGCCAAGATACCGTTGCAGAAACTCTGGCACTTGGTGAGACTTCAGTTGTTGGTTCTTCGGGTCACCACTGAAAATGGGAAGATGGGTCATCTCGAAAAATAATGAGGCAATGCGAAGAATAGGTGTTTTTAGCAAATCGATTTATTCACAGTTTTTGGAAACTGCCCGATAAAATGAAGAACTAAGCGAACTACTATTTCCTACATCCACCCCTCGCACTCCCCATCCCATCTTCAGTCACCCTTCTTCATCATACCGTGGTCATCTGCTACTCATCGTCATAGTAGTAAAAAACAACTGGCCATAGACATTCCACGTCTTTCCTCTGGCCAGCCAGCACGACTACTACTTACTCACTGATTTTTCCCACCCCAAATCCAAAGGCTTCCCCTTGCCTCCACTCAGCCAATCAACTCCCATCGAATCTACAGTGTCCCAAGCTCTGCTCCAGTTGTTATGATGTCTAAAGGTTATCCTGGGGTCAGACACCTGTGCAGAAATGTAAGTGACCCTGGTCACCTTAGGAGATGGGTATATTGCGGCAGTGTTCAAAACAGGAAATGTGGATCGGTGATTGACACTGTGTAGGCGTTAGAGAAACAATAAAGCAGACCTGAACAGAGAGCGGGGGCGGACAGAAATCTCGACGCTCAAAGAAGAGACAGACATCAGTGCAGCTAGAAGGCCCAAGACTGCTGTCCCAAGCAGCCAGGAGGCAGACCGCCTAGGGCTGGGGAAAACATAAGACCAAGTTCCCCTGTTGGGAACAGTCTCTTGGCACCCATTATCTCTCTCCCACTCTTCACTCTCTGGCCTACAAAGATGTATGTTGTGTAATAAAAATATGTCCAGATATTTTTATAGGCAAGTCTTTGAGTTTCCTTTATAATGAAGTCCAGGACATTCACCCACTATACAACACAATGAGCCAGTGCAAGTGGGCAATCAGGTGTGGTGGTTGCCTCTCCTCTAGGCCAATCAGTACTCTGTTTGAGTCGACAGCATTTAGCATAGGCAGCAGGAACTGCCATAAATGCTGGTCATTTTGGTTCACGGGCACTTTGGCTTGTGTGAATACCCGGAAGGTGAACAGTGTGGCAGGGACAGAAGTGAGTATCATGGAGACCATTTCAATTGATAGCAAGAGCGTAGTTGAGAAAAGGAAAAGTAAGTACTTTCCCAATACATTCGGGAGACTTTTATTCTCGCCGATTTTAGTTTTCATGTTGGACAAAGACTTGTGTACTTTTTACGAACCCACCCACGTTTGTCGTTTTTACACTACGACCACAATGAAAGACACAAAAGTTAATGAGAACTGACTGAAAAAGTTACAAGACTTAAAGAAGGAACAATTGTATATGGTCATTAAAATAGATGCAGTCCAGCCTTCCATATTTAAAGATGTCCTAGCAAAACCTTTAAAAAAAACTTAATGCAAGCTATTCCTTTAGTTTTAAAGACTCAAGGGCAGATGAATAAAAAAAAAACTTGGAAATTCTAGAATTGATTAATAACTTTTTTTTAAAAACAGAGCGTGGACACATTCATTACATATAGTGAGTACTCAAAATTAATCAAGATTTGTCTCTGTCTTGATTTGAAATTGGATTTCTGTTGCAGTTAAAGTTCTGAGAATTGATTATTATTGTCCTTAAACGAGTTTCTTTTCTCCAAAGATTTGCCATAGAAGCAATTGTATTAATCAAAGATTTATCTTGTTTTGTATGCTGTATAAAATGGATTTGGCAGAAATTAAAATCTACCAAAGGGTATTAATTTAATTTGTTTTTTCTTTATATAATTCTGTCGTGTTAATAAAGTTTGGTAAAGTTGTATCAATGGAATTTGTTTATTCATTGGATTTTTGAACAATCTATGGAAAGTTGGAACTAGAAAGGAACACTTCTGGGAGAAAATGTATCTCCTGGCTCTGTAGCATGAAGGACTGAGGTCAACTTTTTTATATGACCCCTGAGGTAAAAATGCACACAATAAAAGTTTTAGAGCTACTTGAGTACTTTAGAATGGTATATAATTGAGCTTTCTAGGTGTAAAAACAACTGAGATATTGATTTACAAACTTTGTCATTACCGTAAAAAATTCACAGAGGTCAGTATCTCCGGAACCCTTTGAGCTAGAAATGTGATTCAATTTGTCTCATAAAAATTTGTGCCAAATTTGAACAAAATCTATTATGGTCATGGTTTAACCCCTTGTTGATTTGACATGGAGTGACCATTTTGGGATTTGTGGTTTGAAAGTTATAGATCTAAATATCTTTTATCTTTCTTTCTTTGTTTTTTTTTTTTTTTTTTTTTTTTTTTTCAGTTTATCTTAAGTACATCATAAATCTAACAAAGTACTGCATCAAAATTGCCGTGAAATTTATCAAAAACTAGTTAATACCCGTAAACAAATTCACGGATATATTTTGATTTCTATAAATCTATTTTCTATGGAAAAATGATAGTAAAAAAATTTACTGATATATTTGGATTGAGATGTTTTTCTTTTATAGAAAAAAAAATACTGAATTCGTTTAAAGGTAATAGAACATAGTTTGAAACAGTGGTCAGAAAAGATTTTTTTTTTTTTTTTTTTTTTTCAACAAAACTTTAAGACGCAATGTTACGAAAATCACACTGTTCATTATTAGACTAGATTTGTTAGGCTTTTGTTTTGAAAAATATATGGAATCTTATTTTCTATAGTTTTGAGAAGGGTCATTAACATTCAAATGGTACTTTGGACAATTGAACTCCTTGTTGTTTGTGTTGTAAACACATTTCGGCAGATCCATTCTTCGGCCTTCTTCAGGTGTAAAATCTGAGTTTACCCCATCACACTCGGATTTTACACCTGAAGAAGGCTGAAGAATGGATCGTCTAAACGTTGTTTACAAGACAAACAGGTAGTTCAATCATTTGTATGGAATCTTTGCATATATAAATAACTTTTTTTAAAAATATTCTTTTTTAAGTCAGTTGTTTTTAGACCTAGAAAGCTCAATTATATACCATTTTAAAGTACTCAAGTAGATCTAAAACTTGTATTAAATGCATTTTTACCTCGGAGGTCAAAGCAAAAAAGTTGATCTCAAACTTGACCTTTCTATATGTCAATCAACATGTTGACCAATTTTTTTCTAAATTTGGCAAATAATTGGTCTGGCCTTTGACAGGATGTGTACAAAATTTTATGGTGGGGAACGAATGGGAACTTGCGCTACAAGGATTTTAATGAACTAAAATTCACAAAGGTCAATTTGTGCATGCTAAAATGAATTTTCAAATGGAATATCTCATTTTATATGGAAATTTAGGAGGTTTAATTACCATGATTATGCCAAAACAACTGAGGTATTGATTTTCAAACTTTGTCATTACCTCCAAAAATTCACATTTTTTGCAAAGTTTTTTGCAAAGTTCAGTATCTCCGGAACCCTTTGATCTAGAAATGTAAGACAGGTACCATTCAATTTGTCTTATAAAGATCTATAACTGTTCCAAATTTGAACAAAATCCGTGATGGTCATGGTGTTTTTGCCCTAAAAATTTGTTGATTTGACATGGTTGTAAGTTGTAAAAAACATTCATCTAAAATCCACTGAAAAAAACCGTGACACTTGGGAGTGGTTGGAAAAAACCCAGAATGGATCACATGTGTTAGAATTCACTAGTGATTAAATGTTTGCAAATGTTTTGAAGAAGTTTGTCCTCTTATTGTGTCAGCTATGCTGGTCTATAAGACAGACAAAACGGACTATACAAATATTACACTGTGTCCAATGTGCTAATATTATGACTAGTCTGCTTGGGTTGGTTTAGTGGTTAGCATTTCTGCCTCATACGCAGAAAGTCCTGGGTTCAATTCCCGGTATGAGCCAAGAGTGTGGAAAACTCTTAATTGGGACAAATTTCCCTGTGCACTCAGCAGCTAATTGAGTACACTCTAAGCTGTGTGATTAGGGTGGAGGTATCCCTTTGGTGGACTTGCATCCTACCAAGGGGGTGGTCATAAAAAACTAAAGTCCTTGTCTCGACCAGACTTGAAACTTGCAAGGCTCACTAAGCTGACGCATGCATCAGAAACCGGGTCTTCGTCACCAGGCTCCATACTCTATTGAGAGTTGTCTCTCAAGAGACAGACTCTTTACTTACTTTTTATGCAAATATTACACTGTCAAATGAACTGATATTATGACTAGGGGACTGACTACCAAAGCTTGATATGGACAGTCATAGGGCTTGGATGAGTTGCAGTGAGCATTAGTCCACCAAATATCATTGTAAGTCATTAGTCTTTTAGTCCAGTATGTACAGTATATCCTTATAGTCCAGTGGTATATTTGGTGTTTTCATATATGGTGTATTTGCTGTTTACTGTATTTTTGCCTGTTTTCATCCCCACTACTACTGAACACAATCTTTTTTTGACATTCTGGCTGACTAAAGAAGTCATCTCTTTCCAATTTAAACCTGTTATCAACCCATCTGTTGTTTCTCTTCCTGTTCATTTAATGATAATTTTGGCTCATGACTATCATTTGTTTCTGGTTAGAAACCGTCAACCAAAACTGTCACTAGGTTTCTTCAGTTTTCACGTTGGTCCGGCTGGCTATGTATGTATGTATCATGTGTACATGTTGCACCAATGGAGCTAGAGAGCTGACAATTTCAAAATTTACTCCTTTTTATGCATAAAAAAAATATCTTTTAAATTCTCTCCCTAAATACTTTTTTTTTTTTTTGCAATGTAAGTTTATCCTATATTGATCCCTTAGTTTGTCCACTTTTTTTTGAAAATTTGGACTTTAGTGATCACTGCCGAACAAAAGGCGAGAAGTAACATTCATTAATCACACTTTTTTTTTTTTTTTCTCAAAATTTTTTAATTGATCACCCCCAACATGGCATGCTGCCAAAAGATGTTGGTCACGTGATGGTTTCTATTGAGTGACTAATTTTTCTTTTCTTTTCTATTATTTCTAGTAATCATTTGTAAATTTTCTATAATTTAATGATTCTTGATAGTTTTGGACCATCTTTTTTAATCGCCTATCCTACACTAACAGTGTGCACTGAAGTAGTTTGTACCTAATATACATTACAGATGGAAACTCTATGGCAGAGCTTTCCGAACTATGTGTCGCTACACTTTAGTGCATTGCCGATAATCTCTAGGTGTGTCGCATAATTTTGTATACTTTTCAAAATATACTTTTCCTGAGTCAGTTGAACTGCCGGGATGACGTTATATATTTTGCTTGGCTAACAAAACTTTAGTAATGTGTTGCAAAAATTTGTATTTTTAATAAGTGTCGCAATGCAAAAAATTTGGAAAGCTCTGCTCTACAGCCTCATATTTCATTGACTACCTCCAACTCAAAGCAATTTATAGAGAGAAGTAACTTTTTAACCTCTTAGCTACAGCTAGACACCAGTGTTTATTGAAGATAATGAGCTACGGTAATCTAATTTGCTTAATTTTGGCTTTGCTCCTGGAAGGGTAAATAAGCTTTCAAAAAATGTTTGATTTGTTGGGGTTCTTTCAAACAATTTTGAGTACTTACTAGACAAACCTGTGACCTGTTGGGTCACCCTTTAAGTGGAAATTAGTGCAATCTGATGTGACCAGAATTCCCTTCCATTTTGACATGTTCATTAATCTGTCATCCCTATTAGACATAAAATATGTGTTCAGTTTAGCATAATACTTGCATTGTGAATTGGACCTACCCCCCTTTTCTTCTAAACCAAACGTAGTATGATTTTATTATTTCTAGTGGAACATTACACAATCAAAATGGATATTATCGGGTAATATTTATGACCAAACACTATATCATTGAAACTTTGTTGCCAAACATATTTTTTCGTAGGCGTGTACTTATTTTTGGACGGCAACATATTCATATTTTTAGTAACTGTTTCAGTGTTGTAGAGTTTGGTCATAAATAATACCTGATAATATCTGTTTTGATTGTGTAATGTTACATTGGAATTAATAAAATCCTGCTACGTTTGGTTTAGAAGAAAATTAACTTTCCCCCCCTAAAAATTTGATAGTGTTTGAATTTTCAAAAAACAAAATAGCCTATGCTTTATCCAGGGGTTAAATCAATATGCAAAATATCAGACCCCTGGGACTTTTAGTTTGGCCATGATGCTCACTGCAGACATACATACATAGTCACACACAAAAATGGCAACTTTTGCATAGTATTAGAGAGATAGATTAATAAATGAGAAGGGCCAGATTTTGTGTCCAGAAATTTAGAGGTTAAAATGTTCATATTTCTTTTTTCTCTCTTCAATGCGTTAAATACAAATATATTTATGATACAGAGAATTTTCTCATGGCTAATTTTTTCCTTCAGTGTTCACTGAAGCCTAAAGAAGGCAAGATAAGATAAGATTTGTATTTTCATGAAGACTGTTCTGCATACCTTAAGGCAAAGAGTAATGGGGGTGTCAGGGTGAAGAAGAAAGGCATAAAGTGTGTGATGTAGGGCTTATGCCAAACATAGTGTTACTAAGCAAATAGTATATTTGGCAAACAGTCAGATAGAACAAATATTATGAGGCTTGTAGCCCAGGACTTTGGCTTATTCAACAACCTGAACAGTATTTGGGGTTTTTTGTTGGGTTTTTTTTCATGGCTAAAAATGTCTATTGAAACAGGAACATCCTATTTTATTTTGGCATACCATGAAAATCATATAACTTTGCTTTATGTTTGGACAACATTATACTTGCTTGTTTGTGAAATAGGGAGGAAACTATTTACATTAATTACTTGCAGAATCCTATTTTTCTAATTAGTATTATTATGTATATTTGTACATATCTCTCTCTGTGCAAACACATATATTTTTACAGATGTGTCTATAATATTACAGAGAAACCTTGGTTATCCAAACATCAATTATCCATATTTTGGATTATATGAACAAGATTTCAAGGTCCTGTAATTGTGTTTTCTGTATGGCTTCATTTTTTATGATCAGATCAGTTAGCTGAACAATAAATTATCTGAACAAAATACTCCCTGCTCATCTTGTTTGGATAATCAAGGTTTCTCTGTATATAGAATATAGGAGTTATTCTGTAGAACTGTGATATGCTTTGTAGAAATACTATTGGGTCATTCCATGTCAAGTGGACCAGTGGTCCCCACTCAACAATTTTAGCTCAATATCTTTACTTGTTCAGTCACTATGGATCTAAGAACAAGGACTACTTTGTTTGAAGCAACGATGACCAAATTCTTTTTTCATTTTTCAACTAGCAACCAGCAATCATTCCACAACAGGAACTTCTATTGCAGTAAGGGTCAACTTCATATGTTGATTTTGAAAATGTTATCAGCATAGCTCTAGAAAGCATAATTGTTTCACAAAAAGATGTCAAAGTTGGCTCCAAATTTCATTGGTATCATTACTCAGAACCTAGCCAACTTTGTGTGCTCTGTTTGGCAAGGAAGAAAGTGATGTCAATGCACCACAAAATGTTACAATCTGGATCTTTCTAGCTTTTCTAGATCCTGAGATATAAGGTCTCAAAAATTAAAAAATGACAAAAATGCACCATTTCTTTTTTTTTTTTTTTTTTTTTTTTTTAAAGGCAAAAATGAACATGTGGAACAAGCTGCACAATTTTCTACCAAGAACCACTGAAAAGAGCAATGTTTAAAATACTTGGGGCTATATTTTCATGTTGGTATCTTGATTCTTTCATGTTCTAATCTGTGGTTGAAATTGGGGTGGGTGTATGTGGGGGTTACAGCATATACCTACATCTCAATTTCCAGGTTTTTTGTTCAATGTCTATTATTGGAGACTTTAACATATACCTAGCGCCCAAATTCCAACCTTACCTAATACCTAGTTCCTCAAACCCATTTCCATCTAATAGAGCATTGACATTTTAGTACATTTCTATTTTCTCATCAGGCTTTAATGTTATATTATTCCCTTGCCTTTGCGAAAGGCATGATACTCAAATTTGTTAGAATGAAGCCATTGCTTCTGTCATGGCTGACAAAAATGTGATTTGCTAGTATGCCTGGATGAAAAGAGTAGATTCTCTCTTTACCATCATGACATAACCTTAAAAGATATCAAGGTGATTATATGCAGGCTTGTGTTCATGCATTTTCCAAGAGTATTTTCATGAAAGTGACATCAGTAGGTGCAGGCAGAACCTAACTTGGTTTGTTAATGCATATTACTGAGTTGCTTCCTAATTGTGAGTATGAGAGAGTTACCTAATCAATTTATCTGGAGCAGTGGTTCCCAACCTTTTTGAGTCATTCCCCACTTTTTTTAGTAACCCCCCCCCCTTTTCAG
>VCCN01000620.1:73774-92223 GCA_006491835.1 Architeuthis dux
CTAAATTAGTACTTATTATAATAGTTTAGACAAATTGCATATCGTTCTTGTATCAATTTTATTGTAATAAACTTTGTTAATAACAAGAATAAAGATTGCAGAAAATTTTCCTAACAATTTATAGTTAATTTTTTAATTAGAATATAGTGTACATTTTTTGTTTTTACAAAAACTATCTGCTGGAAATTTTTGTTTTTACAGGTTCTTAAAATGCTTTCCATTAATAAAATAATATCTTTGTGTATTTAAAGGAAAATGTTTTATTATGCAATTTCCAATAGTTTTACATAAAATCACTGACACATTCTGATTTAGTACTTATGATATTAGTTTAGACAATCTGGGTTTAAACAAAGTGAATGGTCACCATCAGTTTTTACTACTCAGAAAACAATTTATTTCAAAACAAAGAATATAAATATGTTAAAGATGTGAGCAAAATATATCGGTAAATAAGAAAAACTTTATGGCCGACGAGTTCACCGCATTTATTGAACTTTGTTTGCTAAATCTGAATTCAGTTTGGATCGATCCACGAGTTTGTTAAAGTCGTGGTTCGTTATAGCTAGGGTTTACTGTACTTAGAAAAGTTAATAAACAAAAAATACAGCGGGTTTTCAATTTTTATTAGATCTTATTTCCAAGTTTTGAAAATATCATTATTACATAAAAATATCACATTTTCTATGCTTATAACATAAAGTCCACAATTCTGCCAATATTAAAAAAGAATGTTAAAAACAAGAAATCCACATGTAAAATTTTTTCGTTTTACATCCCTACCATCAAATGTAAAAAATAACTAAATAATGCAGTAATTGAGTGTATATTACAGTTTCTAGTTTTTCCAATCAGTGAATTAATTAGCCCTCATGTTAATTTTAGAAAACAAATTAAATTGATTAAAATTTTTCAGTGACTTTAAAATATGAACACATTTTGCTACCACAACATTTTATTGAGATTTCAATCGGTTGGTCATTTTGACTTGAAACAAGTATTTTCATGAGTTTTACATTCAAAATACTCTTTTCATAATAAACTCACACCTCTCAAGTCTCATGCATTTTGATATGTTCTCACGGTCTCATGCATTAATGGAAAATTCTCACACATTTTATAAAAAGTGTAAAATTCTCACATTTTATGAAAGGTGAGAAATTTTTATAAAAAGTTAATGTTTTGGTTAGTGATTTTAACCAATTAAATGTGCCCGGAAGTGCTACTTTGCTGCAGGTCCCCTATCTGCCACACGCCGAAAGGGTCTATTCATTCCATTCCCACACATGCTAGGAGTAACATTGAAGTTCAACAATGCATATCGAAAATTTTTACATTGCCTGTCTGCCAAAGAAAATGAGATTGAATGAATCTATGACTCACGATTCTCACTCATTTACAACATTAAAACTTGACAGGTATGTAAACTTCATTGATAATTGAATAGAAAATTTTATTGAAATCGGTTCATTAGTTAATTTTTCTTAAATATTTAAAATCTGTGTTTGTTAAAACTGATCAGTGCCAACACTCATTGATCAACGGTTTACTCTGTGTGAATATCTTTTGGAAACCTACACTGTTAAAATTCAGAAACACATTTCTCTGGCATTTCTTGAAATCTTGTATCGCGATAAATATCATGTCGTGAGTTCTATATCGTGATACATATCATTGCAACCCTAATAAATAGCCCAGTAAATTGATCACCCAATCTGGGGCCAATTCGTACACTTCCCCTATTAAAGTTACTTTTTCTCAAAATGAAAAATTTCCAGAAGAAACGAAGGTCAAATTCAGTCAGAGCAGTTCATAATGTATATGAAAAATATTTTTTCATAATTTTTTTTTATGTCATTTTGTTTAACTGAATCTTGACCGGAGTCTGTAGCACCAGTAAGTGAGTCTGAGTCAAAAGGTTTTGTGTACCAACTCCACAGCCCTGGTTTAAACACTGGCCACTGGTGCCAATGGAAAATACCCATCTATCTCAGCCACCAAAGAGACACTATTTTCTGGCACAGGGCGACAATAGTGGTGCACCCAGTAAAGATCTAACTCACAACCAGTGTTCCCCCAAATTGCGTGGCCACTAACAAGAAAAAAATTATGCCAGGCAGTAAAAATTTTAATGCTGCACATGAATTTTGAAAGTTTCAGAGAAAGGAAAAAGTGATCAATGATAAAACTATGTGGCCAAAAAAGCAATCGTCATATCGCTCTTACTCTAAGTAGCATCATTTGATTACAGTTTTATGCAAAGATTATAATGTTTACAATTTGGTTCATAAATTCTGTCACTAGGCTGTCTACCAAGAATTCATCTTTACCTATGAATAAATAATAAAGAAAAATCAATACACCGGATAAATCATTTCTTTTATCAGACACTTTTTGATATAAAGTAACTGACCTTTGTTTCATTAACTTTAGACAAAAAAAATCAATGATAGACTTAAAAGTAAAAATATTTTCTGCACACTGCACTTCAGTTACTCACAGGCTTTTTGGTCCCATGCAGACCATGAAAAATTAAATGGAACATTTCTCTTGACAATAGTGAATGGCTTTTGAGACTATCTTACTAACCATGGTTTTATAACAACACTGTAAGCTCTAGTGACATCTAACTACAATTGAAGAAGTTTCTGTGTGTATGCACCGCGGTTATTCGACAACTGGCCATTGTACGAAGTTGACATTTGCAGACATATTAATAAGCACACAGTGCAGTGTTGAGTTTCAAGTTGTTTGAGTCAGTGGTTCTCTAGAAATCTAATAAAATATTAAAGATTATAGATCTTTCTTTGTAGTTTCTATAAATTATCTCCCTTGACTTCCGCTTGTTAGAATTATCTAAATTTAGATATACAATATCTAAATTGCCAACACTGAAGAGAAATAACTGAAATACTTTGAAGCCGTAGTTTTGTATGACTGGTGGGAAATTTATTTTACATGAAAATTATGGCTGGCTGCTCCACACATAAAGTCTGGTCCCTTCCAAACATGCACCTTTGGAACAGGCAAACCAGTAGAAATCAGCCCTTCAAGACTAGAAAGGGATTATTGTTGGATTTTTAAAAAATCCATTCAATAACACCATGGTATTTTCTATAGATTTGAGAAGGGTCATTAATATTGAAATGGTTCTTCGGACGATTGAACTCCTTCTTGTTCACACTCGGATTTTACACCTGAAGAAGGCCGAAGAATGGATCGGTCCGAAAAACCATTTCAACCATTTCAACACATTTAGTAGTTTAAAACAAAATTTATCATATTACAGTTGGTTGGGAGTAATGGCTGTAAAAAGACCGCCCCGATTGTCCAGAAATCTACAGGCTGTCATAAGCAAGCCTGTTACCTTTTAATTGTACTCCCACAATGACATATAAAAAATATCTTTACACCTATTCACCTCATGGTTGGAAGAAATAAAAACACACCAAGTCCAGCTGCTTAAAGCTTGTGCTTATAAAATGTTTATTCAAGCAAATATTCCTTTTATTTATCTTTCTTTCTTTGCAAGTGATTATGATCTGTGCTGTTGTTTACTCGCGTGTTGCTAACCTCTACCTTGTTTGCCTCGCTCTCTCTCTATTGGTCAATCTCTGTCTTTGTTGAGCTATCTCTTTCTGCATGTGTTTTCCTCTCCTTATCTCTGGAATCATCTGGCCTTTTTTCTTGTCTTTGGATGGTCAGCCTGGAATGAAGTGCCCAGTTTTGGTGTGATTAGAACCAGGAACTCATGTAAAAAATGTAACCTTTTTTTTTTCTCTTGTATTATTTGTCTATTCATTCTTGCTTTGAATACTGCAAGTGTTTTTCTGTGTCATTGTCTTTCTGCGTCATTGTCTTTCTGCTTTTCTGTTTTTTTTTTTTTTTTCTGGTTTTCTGGGTTTTTCCTGCCTTTTCTGGGTTTTTCCTGCCTTTTCTGGGTTTTTTCCCTGCCTTTACTGTTTTTTTTCTCCTGCCTTTTTCTGTTTTTTTTTCTTTCTCCTGCCTTTTTCTGTTTTTTTTTCTTTCTCCTGCCTTTTTCTGTTTCTTTTTTTGTCCTGCCCTTTTCTGTTTCTTTTTTTGTCCTGCCTTTTTCTCTTTTTTTTTTTGTCCTGCCTTTTTCTGTTTGTTTTTTTTCTTTCTGCTTTTCTGATTAGTGTCTCTGGAAAGCCCACTGTGTTACTACAAGTTAAACCTCTTTAATCTGGCAAGCTTGGGACTTGGCCATTGCTGGACTCAAGAAATTGACTTTTTAACACCAATCTTTTCAACAAAAAACTTAAATTTGCTCCTTTTGTTTCTTTAAATCATACACAGTAGATGATCCAACCCCATAGTACTCACATAAATTCTTTACAGAAGTTCCTTCATCTAATCTTTCAGTAACTCCACCTTTTCAAGCATAGATATTGTTTTATGCTTACACTTTTTAGCACTAGAACCATCTCCTGCACCTCTTGGTCGACATCCTGAGGGGCAAAAATACTGGTAAATATATGAAATTAACAGGACTCACCAAAACAAAGTTCAGCACCTGGTGGCAGGTTCACAAACTAATGGCAGCAGATTCAAAACGTGCCGGACCACAGAATGTCTGATTAGAGGTTCAACCTGTATTTATCACTACTTTATTGCTTTTTTATCTTATTCTCAGCTTTATTTTTTTTTTATATATCTTATTAATTCACGAATGGCAGGAAGTCTGTGGGTCAGGGTTGTATCATGATTTATTTGTTGAGCAAGACTCTTGCAATAATCATTATCTTTGCATTTTTTCCCCCCCAGACATTGACAAATAGTAAATTCTATTTATTTATTTATTTGTATTATTTTTTTCCTTTTCTTTTTAATGAAATTCCTTGACTTGAAGAGATGTATCAGGTGACTTGACTTTTTATGAAGGAACAATGTCTTTTGTAAACATGGCTATTTGGATGTTTTAATATTGCAAACAGGGCATGATTTGTTGGAAAACATTTAAAGAAATTGTCATACATAAAATTCTTATCTTAAGACACAAGTTTCCCACCCTTGAAATTTTAATGTCTTAACAAATTCTTGGAGTAAGCCGAGAGGGATGATGTCAGGATTGTGATATTAATCACTGCTATCCACAACATTTGTTTATTGCTGGGTATAGGTAATTCATGTGTTCTGACATTATATGTATCTATGTATTTAGACTTTGCCCAGCCCTAACTGTTCATAGAAACTTGAAATTTTGCACACACACACTCCCCTCACTGAGTAGGGAAAATGTTGTTTTTTTTTTGTTTTTTTTTTTTTAAAAATTCCTCCCTAAATTTCAGAGTGGGGTTCAATATGAAATGTAAATTGGTCACTAGTTTGTGCCCGCTTGTTTTTTTGAAAATTCAAAACCTTTTTTAGTGATCATGGCCCAACAAAAGACAAGCGAAGTAACTTATACATTGATCACCCCCAACACATATATGGGTGGTGGTGATTCATAATTTCCCTTGGAATGCTAGTTTAGTTTTGAGTTCTTTTCAAAAAGATTTAATATAAAGACTAGATTCCTTCTTTTGTGACTAGGCAACTGAGTGATAGGTTTTAGGCATTTGGGTCTAAGCAAAAGTATAGTTTTGTAGACCCACAAGATTGTTTAATAAATGTATGGTTGCTGATTATGGCCAAATCACGTTGGATACAAGATAAGCAACGGCGAGCCTGTCCATTACCTAGATGGGTGACTGTCTGGGAATAACAGGTGCCGTAACCAGCTGGGGTGGCATCTCTTGCAGCCATGCTGATTTTCAAATGTATTGAACACTTCTTTCCTTTGGAAGCCTTCAGTATGGTCGAGGGGGGTGGGGGTGGAACTTAGGCACACTTCCTCCATACTAAGTGCCCAGGCATAGCAGCTAAACAAACCTTGGCCAATGGGGTCTCAAAGGGTTACTGATAGGAATCTTTGGTTTGATTAAATATGTTATACCCAACTCAAGCTCCGCATAATTGGGAGAACTATGCCCATACAAATTTGCATAGACCATTTGCCTTTACTTCTGACTGTAACCAACATCATTGCCTTACCCCCCCTGCAGAACAAATACACTTACACATATATGAAGGTGCATCAATAGGTCCGCAGTCTGACACCGTTATTAGTTTACTTTTGGTCTGAAATTTTCATTGTATAATGTTTGAGGTATGTGATTAATCTTCACCACTGTATTATGTTGAAAAATAAACATTTTTCATTAAATTTGACTAGTTTTACCTTCATTCTAATTTTAGTTGTTTTTATACAACTTATTAATTCAGGCCACTGTTTCTATGGCAACAAATAACAGTGCAATCGGTTGTTGTTGTTGTTGTTATATAAAAAGAACTAAAATTAGAATGAAGGTAAAAACTAGTTGAATTTAATTTTTTTAAAAAGAAAGTGGTGTGTTACAATACTTCATCCAATAATAATAAAGATTGAAATAAATATTTGTTGTGTAAAATAAACACTTTGTTAATCATTAGGCTGCAGTCCTATTGATATACCTGCTAATATATAATGTGTAGTGTGTGTGTGTGTGTGATTATATAATACCGGCCTCTCCTGTTATAACTAGAGGTGCAACGATGCATCGGTTTGGCGATACATCAACACATAAGATTTCCATAATGATATTTTTTAGCTTATTTAAAATTTTAAAAATGTTGTTCTGAAGTGTTTTTGTTTTTGTTTTGTTTTGTTTTGTTTTTTTTGTTTTTTTGATAGAAAGTAAAAAGACCAAAATTTTGTCTAATGAAGAACAAATTTTTATAAATTACAATGATAATTATAAAGACATTATTAGTTATATTTGCCATCATAAATGGGAATAAAGAAACGAGCTCCGTGATGTGATCGAACCGTGTCCACCCTGGAAGCAACCTAATATGCTGGTTCTGCTCTACCGACTGAGCTAACAAAGTTCTCATGGTAGGTCGGAGTCTTTTAATCCTACACTTTGCTGGCTTCTCGACTCTCACATTTGTATTTAGGCACGAATATAATGTGGTTCTGTCGACAGTATGAAATCAAATGATGGATAATTTTATATCCGACAGAATATGATAATTATAAAGACATTTATAGGTTCTCAACTAATAAATGTCTTTATAATTATCATATTCTGTCGGATATAAAATCATCCATCATTTGATTTCATAAATTACAATGTAATTCAAAGTCTTATTTACTATTTTATGGCGTGGCAACTTAACACTGTTTCTTCCAGACCCTCTGAATAGGGTACATACAATTTGTGGCTGGGAGAGATATTGCTCGTGTTGACATTTAAAAAAAATTATGGTAGTCAGTAGTAATCATATCTCAGTGCAGACGGGAAAGGAAGTAATATAGCTAATTATGCATTTTATAGACTAACGTCTGTTGCTTTTGCGTATCCGTACATGTGATATGTATACTTAGAATAATTAATAAGCAAAAAATACAGCGTGTTTTAAATTTTTATTAAATCATGTTTCCAAGAAAATATTGTCATTACATAAAAGCATTTCACAGTTACCATGCTTGTATCATAAAGTCCACAATTCCTACCAATATTAAAAAAAAGGATGTTCTAAAAATATATTAAATTTGCTTACAAAAAGAAATATATCTAACAGTTGTTTTCATTCTACATACTTTCAATGTAAAATACATTCTAAACATATTAAACGAAAAAATAACTAAACAATGCAGTAATTGAGTGTACATTGCAGTTTCTATTTTTCCAATCAGCGAATTTATTAAAATGTTTGTAATGTGATAAATATTGTATCGTGAGTTACATATCATCATCATCCATTATAAGTCCACTGCTGGACAAAGGCCTTTCCCATCTCCTTCCCTGATGACCTAGATTGTGCTAACCTCGGCCATGTCTTACTGGCAAACTTTTCTATCTTGTCCCTCCATCTTGTCTAATCTTTTGCTACTGCATTTATTGTTCCATGGGCACCAATCGGTTAGTCTTTTTTCTCCATCTATTGTCATCTCTTTTTGCTAGGGGACCAGCCCATCTCCATTTTTGCTGCTTAATTGTATAATATCCTTCACTCTAGTCCTCTCTCTGATCCATGTTGGTCTTTTTCTATCTCTTAGTTATTCCTAGAATTCCATGTCTCTCCCTATTATTCTAAGTTGGTTTTCAGCTCGTTTTGTTAATTTCCATGTTTCACATCCGTATGTCATGGCTGGTATTATGCAACCATTGTATACTTTACGCTTTAAGCACATTGGCAAGGTGCTCTTAAACATCATTACAGCCCTAGTTATAACACGGTTAATTATAGTGCGGTTTGCGTTATAATGTGGGCGGATGGTGGACCCCAAAATATTAATCTAGCTCCAAAATGGCTAAATTTTGATTGTAACACGGTTGGCTTTTTTGGACCCCAACACATGTTATAAAGAGGGACACTTGTAATAATAATATTCAGCTATTAAGTAGGCTTGATGATCAAAAGAAATGAATTGATTTCAGCTAACATTTTTAAAAACCCATTTGTAGAGTTAGTCTTTGTTGAGAAACTGCTTTAGGCTTTTGTACTGTAGACTAAATTGTTTGTGTTTTATGGAGTCTACCTGATTTTTTATGCTTTTTACTGTTTGTCTGCTCTGTTTTATGTACACTATTCTCCTTTGCTTTAACAATCAGTGTGATCAGAACACACATGCACCATCAACCGGTCAGGCAAGGTTTGGTTCTTATGTATACAAAATTGAAATCCTCTGTAGCTACATTGGAGATCTGCTTGCCGTGACATGTTGAAAGAAACTTCAAAAATGGCTTTTAACCTTTTGATCCGCAAAGAACCAAACAGTTAAATTAATTTTTCTGATACATTTAATTGGCTTACAAAATGTTTCTTTTTCAAAATTCCTTTTGAAATAAGAAACTAGAAAGCACTCAGTGCATAAAAACTAAATGAAAATCAGTTCATATATAGCTGTGTTGCAGGGAAGGTAAGTGTTTCGATTTGTCATATTTCAGACTTTTGTCTTGAAAAAATATCTCAATTGATAAATTCCTGGATCCACCCTAAAATTTAATCATTCTTCCTTAGTCTATGGCCCACCTGTCCACAAAATTGTCATTAAAATTCATTGAGAACTTTTTGAGATATTGTGTGGACAAACATAACTGAATAGATAATGTATTAGAAAAATGAAAATAATATCTCCATTGAAAAAAAAGAATTCCTGGATCTGCACCCAAACTTAACCAACTCTCCCTAACTCATGTCATGGACAGGGTTGACAGCTCAGTTTTCTCAAAATCGGACAATATGGTTCCCAAAATTGGACATCCCTGCTTGAATTTGGTAAAAAAAAAATAGGACAGAATAAATTTGATGGCTAAAAATAGCTAGATTGGTATCACAATAATGAAAATAAACAGCTAAAAGTGGCTAGAATTTTTCATTTTTTCCATTTCATAAAAAATTTAATTGGACATCAGGGCTAAAAAAGGACACAATGTCCAAAATCAGACAAATCTGGCAACCCTGCTCATGGACCATCTGTCCAGAAAATTTCATATATTTCAGTTCATGTACAGCTATGGTGCAGGGAAGGTACGTGTTTCGATTTTCCATATTTCAGACTATTGTCTTGAAAAAATATCTCAAACAAAAAAAAATTCCTGGAACCCCCCCCCCCCCCCCCCCTCAAAAAAAAAAGAAATTTAATCAATTCTTTCTTAGCCTTTGGCCCATCTGTCCACAAAACACCATTAAAATTCATTGAACTTTTAAAGATATTGTGTAGACAAACGTAACTGAATAAATAAATGTATTAGAAAAATGAAAATAATATCTCAATTGAAAAAAAATTCCCGGATCTGTCCCCAAATTTAACCACCATTTCATTGAAATTCATTCAAAAGTTTTGGAAATATTCTATGGACAGCAGACACGAATATATACCTCTTCTAACTTTGTTGGCCGAGGTAAATTAACTCTTTGAACACTGTTGGCCTGTATACCGGCCGCTGACATGTGGATTTCGTTTGCAAACATTGATATGTTCGGATGTCCCAGGGATCATGATCCACGCACCCTAATCTGACCTGGGAACATTGATTAGATACAGTGCATGTTATATTTGAGGTTTGTCTGTCCATGTGAGCTTTCATGGTCCCGGAATCATGACCCTCTGACCGTAATCAGACTTGGGGATATTGATCAAACACTGCCCACGTTATATCTGCTGTTTGTCTGCCTATGTGAGCTCCTGGGTATCAGTGTATGGGAATCATAGATGTGAGGAGGTCAGTGTTCAAAAGATATGTTTCTGTTATTATTATGTGGGCGGAAACATAAAAGAATTTAAATTAGTGTATCCGGCCAGATTTACGAAAAAAACGGATATCTGATTTTGCCAGATTTCATGATATCCAGTAAATGGATTTCATAAAATTTGGCTTTGTTTATTAAAAATAGCACTGTTTCATTACTATTGTAATTTAAAAACTATAACTAAAAAGAATTCATTTTTGAATATATGTAACTATTTGTTGCATTAGAATAATAATGAATAATAATTAATCACTACTACCCACAACACTGGTTTATTGCTGGGTTTAGGTTATTCATGTGTTCTGACATTTATATGTATCTATGTATCCGGACTTTGTCCAGCCCTAACCGTTCATAGTAGACTTGAAATTTGGCACTCCCACTCCCTTCAATGAGTAGGGGAAACTGTTTTTGGTTTTTTGAAAATTCCACCCATAAATAGGTTTTTAGAGGGGGGTTTCAATATGCAATGTAAGTTTATGCTAAATTGGTCACTAGTTTGTGCCCGCCTGTTTTTTGAAAATTCAGACCTTTTTTTTAGTGATCACAGCCCAACAAGAAGCGAGAGAAATAACTTATTCATTGATCACCCCTTTTTCCTACTTTTTACTTGATCACCCACAACACAGCATATATGGGTGGCTGTGATTCATAATTTCCTTTGGAATGCTAGTTTAGATTAATTTTAATGATTTCAAATAGTGGCGAACTGGGCCTAAAATTTCTACCAGGAAAATGCTTAAAACAGCCCACCTAATCCTAAAATTTAGCAAAAGGAATATGTTAATATTGATGATATTATAAACAGATATTATCTAAGGTAAACTTAATCTGTAGTTTTATATCTTTAGTCTAGATCATTTATTCTAGAATTTTACATAAACAAATTATGTTATAAATATTGTTCAGCTGAATAATCCGGTATCCGGCTGGATACCAGAACCGGATATCTGACCGGATACCGGATTATTCAGCTGAACAATATTTATAATACTAGCATAATTTGTGTATCTGCTATCTGGCCAGATATCCACTGCTGGTATCCAGTAAATTCCGGATCCAGCCGGATATAAAAACCCACATCTTGAATTGAATATCTCTTTATGATCTGTAATTCTTTTTGGTTTCAGATTTTCATTTAAAGGTCAAATTTATCTATTTTGTAAATTGTGCATAACAATTAAATTGACAAAGTATTATTAGAGTTTTAAACCAATTTTAGTATTTGAGTAGGTAGGTTAGTGAGAATCACATTCACTAGTTTGCTGGATTGTTTGCTAGCCATTGCTTCATGGCAGCCTTTCTAGATCGACTAGGAATACCTGCTTTTATTTATAAATCAGTGTAGGTTAGTAAACTGAGAAGTCTTTGCTAGTCATTTCTAATTAAATCCAGCTACTAATGCCTCTGCTTGTTTAATTTCTGCCCTGACACCCTTTTTATACCCGCTTCCTATATGTTAATTACTGTATCAACACAATATCACTTCTCCTCTTTTTATTGACATGAGTTTTGACTCTTATCATAGTGCAATAATAATCTTTCTGAAAACAGTAGTTGATTAAAATATTTGTCATTACATATCTTGTCTCATTCTCACCCTATCTGAAATAATGGTCTTTGTGAATCTCAGGGGAGATAAGCAGTGAAGAGTCAAAAATAGTCTAGCAGAGCTTCTCCACTGTGTTGTTACACTCTAGTGTGTCACCAATAATCACTGCTACCCACAACACTGGTTTATTGCTGGATTTAGGTTATTCATGTGTTCTGACATTTATATGTATCCAGACTTCGTCCAGCCCATAGCAATCATAGTAGGAAATTTTGCACATACACAATCCCCTCAATGAGTAGGGAAAATGTTTTTTTTTTCTTCTGTTTTTTTGAGGGGTTCAATATGCAATGTAAGTTTATGCAAAATTGGTCACTAGTTACTTTTTTTTTGTTTTTAATGATCAAATCAATAAAAGGCGAGTAACTTATTCATTGATCACCCCCTTTTTCCAACTTTTTAATTGATCAGCACCAACACAGCATATATGGGTGGTGTTGATTCATAATTTTCCTTGGAATGTTAGTTTTGTGACACATCTAGAGACTAAGTATAATTTTGTATATCTTTCAAAAGATACTTTTCCTGAGTCAGTTGAACTGCAGGGATGACATATTTGGTATGCCTAACCAAACTTGAGTAATGTTTCGGAAAAAATTTAAGTGTCGACAATGCAAAATTTTTGAAAGCTCTGGTCTAGTTTGTTGATTTCTCACTAGTTACCTCACACTTGTAATCTTGTGCCAGACTAAGCCAAGCTTAGTTAATAGTTATAATTAATGAAGTAATCTGCTTAATTTGTATTTTTAAATATCTTCTCTTGAACAATGCTTTCTTAATCACTGCTATTTATATGTATCTATCTATCTATATATCCAGACTTTGCCCAACCCTAACCGTTCATAGTAGAAACTTGAAATTTTGCACACACACTCCCCTCCTGAGTAGGGAAAATGCATTTTTTTTTTTTTTTTTTTTTTTTTTTTTAAATTCCCCTCCAAAATAGGGTTTTAGTGGGGTGTTCAATTTTCAATGTAAGCTTATGCTAAATTGGTCACTAGTTTGTGCCCGCTTGTTTTTTGAAAATTCAGACATTTTTTAGTGATCACAGCCCAGATTTTAAATTGATCACCTCCAACACAGCATATATGGGTGGTAGTGATTTCCTTTGGAATGCTAGTTTACCTTATTTTCTGTTCTGTTAAACACACTTCTAATCCAGGGTTTGAATTCCAGACCCCTTCATAAATGGCAAATCCATATCATTTAGTGATAACACCTGAGGTCTAATGCCATAAAATGACACAAAAGTATTGTTCATCCGGCATCCAGAGTTTTGGGGGAAATGCTCATCTATGGCTGACTTTATGGGAAACTTCTTTGATGCTGTGGATTTCTATAAAGAAAATATAAAATTGGTCAGGCACAATTAAATATTTTCTGAAAAACGTGTTATCATAATACATTATTTTAATCAAACTTGACTAGTTTTTACCTTCATCTTAATTTCAGTTGTTTTTATATACAACTTTCAATTTCAACTGAAATTAAGATGGAGGTAAAAACTAGGAAAGTTTGATTAAAATAATGTGTTACAATTACTTCTTCTTCTTCATCATCATTTGCCATCATCATTTGCCGCCGCCGCCGACGACAACAACATTTTTTTAATTTTTTAGCATAATATTTTCTCTTAATATATTGAGTTTTTATTTTAAAGCTAAAATCTGTAAAGTTTTTTTCAATTCTGCCTAAAATTGACTCCCAAAGCCTTTTTTTTATCCATATTTATATTATTTTTATAGATGGATTCCACTGTCAAATGATATATTTCTTTTACAGTGAGACAAATTTGGCTTGTCTGCAGTGAAATGTATGATAAGCTTTTGGTATTGATTTGAAGTTCAAGATCCATGCTAGAAAGTTGTCTTCTCTCTAAGATTTTAGTTTCTATGTGAATAAATTCAAGAAATAGGTTGTTTTTATGTACACACAGTCTTATTTTTGAGTCACTGTCTAAGATCATATTGTTCATCTTCTCCGCACGTTCATTACTTAAAGCGATGTGTAACATAAAGATTTAATCAGTTCACAATCACACAACTGTTTACATTGCTTCCCATAAAACTTCACACATTCTGAAGCTAGTCTCTTAACTCTTGTTGTGCATGTTCTGATATCTCTTTCATTAGCTTCAATTTCACAGGCTGTACACCTGTTTGAAGTTTTAAATGTTACTTGGTTAGTGAGAATTTTTAAAAACCTATTTCCACACAAAGAAGTCTTGTGTTAAGTGATCACAAAGCCAAGCATAATTGTACACCTATTGTAAGAATCAGAAAGATAAAATTAACCCCTTGGCTGCACATGATGTGGGTGTTATTTATAATCTCCTTGGCAAAGCCAAGTTTTCTTTTTCCAATCTTTCGAGGTTAAAAATAACCTATCAATACATTGAAAAGGTGTTCAGTGTTCTGTTAAAAACTATTAAATAACTAAAATCTATTCATTGATATTTGAAATTTTGAGATAAATGTATTTTTTACTAAATATTTTGAACTTCATCTTCTGGAGTTAAACAAAATAAGTAATTAATTTTTTTTTTTGCCAACAAGGTTAAAAGTTAATTTCTTATTGTGTAGCAAGCTGATTAAATAAGAGACTTAAGTGTTAGACTGTAAATAGTATAATGTAGAATAGAATTACCCTATCTGGTTGTAAGCCTACTTTTGAACCAGTATATCATACTATAATTCACCAAATGTCTGTCTGTGACAATGTAACTCAGGAACCACACAACATATACCCATGAAATGTTCTGTGTCTTCTAATGGGACCCTGGAGCATGTTTTTAGCAAGTTAGTTTCTGAATATCCCAAAATTGTTCAAGTTCTTAGTGGGGTTTGATTTATAACATAAGTATTATGCTAAATTGGTTCCTTATTTTGTGTCCAGCTGCGTTCACTCACCTAAACTTTTACTATTACTTTAATTCACCAAATTTCTGTCCATCCATCTCTGTTAGCATAACTCAAGGATGGCTAGATTTTCTGTGGTTACTAATGAGACCACAGAGCAAATTAGTATTTGAAAATTAAAAAAAAGATAACTTTGGGGGTTTGTATTTGCCCCCACCCTGATGATGATGATGATGATGATGATGATTATAATAATAATAATAATAATAATACTACTACTACGACGACGACGACGACGACGACGACGTCTGATTAGGTTTATCTATTTGAGATTTCTAAGTAGCCAAACTGGTACATTATAGCCAGAGACTTTGAATCACAAGGTAACCCTAGAAAAATCAGTTTTGATCTCTTATTGGTACCAAAGGCCCTATATAGGCTTTACATGGAAACTTGGTGAAAATCACGCCCATGGGTCATGTTTTCAGCTAGGCATCTAATTCTGAATAGACCGCAACTCAGAAATTGACATGCTAAAATTTGTTTATAGAAATAATTATTATTAGAAAATTACTTATTTATAAATGGAACAAACTGTAGCACATTTATTTTAACTTTCAGTAGATTAAATTAAACAAAAAAAAAAACATTCAACCTATTAAATATATTATGCAAACTCCATCAAAATGATAAAATTATTTTTTTAAGTAGATTTTAAAAAAAAAATGGAATAACTTCATTTCATATTATGAAGACATTGTATTTAAACTATTAAATATTATCAAAATCAACCACACTTGTTTTTCAATCAAATATTGATTTCGAATCGGACAAAAGTTTCCTGATCCTTTAAGATTTTGATGGGTTAGTTATTGTGATGAAAATTTGTCCAAACTCGGATATTGTAATCATGTAGGTAAAAAGTTTCTAAGTAAATACATTAGTCACAAGATTGTAAACCCAGATATTTGATCCGCACCCAACAACTTATTTTCAGTAATTCAAAGACTGGAAAGTTGTATGTAAAACATATCAGCATATCATTGCATACTTAAAATAATAATATCCATTTTATAACCATCTGTTCATGTTTGAGTTGGTGGCTTAGTAAGAAACACTTTATGTACAAAAGCTGTGAAAAATGATCCCAGCTCAGTCTGACTTCAATATTTTCAAAACAAATTTTAATTATTTAAACATTTGTTTGGTCAATCCAATCTCTTCTTTCCATCTTTGATGTTAACACAACATTTTGTTAGATTCATTCTTCGGCTTTCTTCAGGTGTAATATGTAATATCCGTAAGGAAAGAAAACCTCCTTTTGTTGTCCCTTTCTCTGGTAGAGCAAAGTGAAAAAAATGTAATCAAACAGAAAATTTAAACCTGAAGGTCGAAGAATGAATTGGCTGAAACGTCATTTTAGCATCCAAAAAAGAAGAGATTGGATTGTCCGAATAAAAGTTGGAATGTTAATGACTCTTCTCAAAGATATAGACCAGTGGTTCACAAATTTTTTTAAATCACGACCCACTATTTATGACCACAGCTTATAGCCACCCACCTAACTTTATTGGAAAAAAAAAATAGGGAAAAACATTAAATATTCATGATTATTTTTCTTTAAATTAAATTCAAACGATATGGTACATTAGTGTATTTTCCACGAGCTTATGTGATTGTAATCACCTGGTGTTTTGCGCTCACCTATTGGCCTCGCTGTAGCGTTTCTTGAACCAGTCTGATATAAATTAAGCTCAATTCCCCAAATTTAATGTAATCCAGATTTCACAGCACAGAACATCACATGATAAACAAAACTTGGTGGCGCCACTATAAAGCAGTGAACTTTAAATTTACTAACAACTCAATGTCAATGTTATCACACACTGTGCACTTTTCCATTTTGTGATATGTTTTTGTATAATTAATATAATCATAGTTTAATAACTTTTTGCGGCCCACCAAAATTTTGCTCACAAACCAGTTTGGGAAAATAGACAATACAAATTGGAATCATTTAAAAAAAAATATTGCTTCATTCCTGAAATAGAAGGCATCTTCATCTTAGTTTATTAGTTGTTTTTTATTGCAACTTTTACTCAGACCGATTTCCCTCCAGCACTGAGTAAATAGCGTTGATCGGAAAATGAAGAATAAGCCTTAGAGGGAATTTGAACCTACATTCCAAATGGGAAGCACCATTTACACTGGCCTGCTCTACCAATTGAGCTACCAAGACTCAACCGGAAGACAGAAGTCCAAATGACATCCTTAAAACCATCCTTCATTCCGATTGGCAGTCATGTTTGTTTACATTCTGGTAGTTTCAGTATTTTAATACATTTTTTTGAGTCATGGTAGAGCAGGCCGATGTAAACTGCGCTTCCCATCCCTAAGGCTTATTCTCTATTTTCCAATCGATGCTATTTACTCGCTGCTGGAGGGAAATCGGTCTTAGTAAAAGTTGCAATAAAAAGCCACTAATAAATTAAGATGAAGGTAAAAAGTAAAAATCTTTGAGGACAATTTTGTAAATTTGACTGTTTTTTGAAGGGCTATAGAGGGAGAATGGTTCATGATAGAAGATTGCTATAGAGAAATGAAATGATCAGTATGGCACAAGGTTTATGTTGGAAAAAGATATTATCTACTTTGTATATGATGACGTCATCAGGTGGCACTGTGATGACTTGGGCTTTGAAAGAAGTCTCTTAAGTCAAACAATATATAAAAGACAACCTACCTTTTTTCTATGTAGAAACACAAGGTGATCAGTCTGTTCTTCAGTTCATCTGTTTCTTCTTAAGTAATAGCTTTAGCACTGGTTAGTAGTTGAGAGAATAGAATAGTGTGGTTAGCATTTAGAAGATTTAGCTGATCTTTAGATATGCCTGATTTAGCAGACACCAAATAGGTGTGACCAGGCTCATCCACAAGTTGAATGATTTTACCTAAAAGTGCGGCAAATCGAGATGCTGAGGTTGACCCTAAGGTCAATTGCCTTGACAAGCAAGAAGTGCTCCTAAAAATAGCACAAGCCAACTCCTGTTGTCCAGAGGTCATGACAGCAGCCATCTTGGATTTTAGAATTTTTAGTATAACTTTCTTACCATTTTACCCCAAAACCTGCACTTTCAAAATGACATCAAAAATCTGAATAGAATGTGGTATCTTACTTCAGAATTATGCCAATATATGTGTGCCACCTATTGGTCAAATACACAGCAAATTTCTAGTCATATTTTTGGATGTATTATCTACTTTCTGAAGACAATTTTGTAAATTTGACTGTTTTTTGAAGGGCTATAGAGGGAGAATGGTTCATGATAGAAGGTTGCTATACAGAAATGAAAATTACTGCAAAAATCTTAATAGAACGACTGCAGTATTTTACTTAAGTATGTGCCAATATATGTACGTTACCTATTGTTCATATGCACAAGAGATTTCCAGCTGTATTTTTGAATGTATCATTGACTCTGGGGGTTGCAATTCCGCGATGGTGCTTAAAGGGTTAATAGGTTAGTCTTGAAAGGGTTATCTGGAAAGTGACTCAATCTGGCTATTAACCAAGATTATCTGAAATTCTTTCTGGTTTTATCCTTGTTTCTGTCAATACGTTCTTTGGCCTTCTCCATGTATATAATTCATCTGGTTGGAGTTTTTTTTTTTTTTTT
>VCCN01000620.1:123287-140753 GCA_006491835.1 Architeuthis dux
GGAATTCAACTTTGGGAATACTATTCTCATGTGATCTGTAGTCACTCTCAAAATCAATTTGTTGAGACACAGTAAGTCTCCAACAGTAACTTTATTATACGACATACTTAAATCGCAGCTTTCAAAGGCTATATCTGGTGTGGTATGAGTAGCACTCCAATTAAGTTATCCAAGTAGAGTACAATATTCAGCCTTCTCACTGTGATAGTTCACTTGTTTTTAAGGCAGCTCCTTGATGACTTATCTTTTATTGGTGCTAATGTTGACGCGTGTTGTATGTTAAATAATAAGTGACACACTGACAAACAATAGTAAGACAACAGTTTATTATGAACTGATTTTCTTTACAACCTGATTGTTCCACTGGTAAATATAAAATGGCCGCTCCGTCCTCGGTCACGTGTTCATCAGAATTAGGGAGCGCCCCCTACGTAAGGGCCATATCTCTGTACATTGTATATGATAAATTGTGATGCCATCGTCAATGGTAGAAACATTGTCCAACATATTTAAATGAGTTTGACGTCAACTTTCCAATGGGGAACAGGTCATATATTTTTCTGATAACACGTTTCTCAAAGGCTTTGGGTTCTTCCCACAGGAAATCATTGACGTAAATTCATATGATGCCTTCTAATCTTCCCTCATTATACCATGCGAACAGAGATGGATTGAAGGAACACATCTGAACCGATAATGCGCTCTTCACTCGCATATACCAATCCCTTGCTGCATCGCATAAACCATATATACAGTCTTTTTCAACTTCCGCAACATCACATTGAAGAATTCAGGAGGAGGCTTTAGATAAATGTTGTGATCAATTTCATTTCCCTGTAGGTAAGCTGCTTTTACCTGCCATTGTTTAGAAGCAGCTAAACATATAGTCAAACGTACTGATTCTTTTGAACAAGTTGAAGAATCCTTTCTCAAACATAATATATCTTCCTCGAATCCACGTGCCACTAATCTTGCTTTCCTGACAGTCTTGTTATCCTTAATCTTCTCTGTTACCACCCAACGCAAACTTATCACTTGCTGTCCCGTGTCCTCCACATTTACATCATTGTCCTGCCAGTTATTCATTTCATCTTCTTGCTGTGCATGTATAACCTGAGTTGAACATGACAACCGTTTCCACATCATCAGGAACAAAAGACCAGTCACTTAGATCATTTAAATTAATCCAACCAATGGAACCTTCAGAGTCCTGCTAAATAAGGTCGACCGGGGTGGAATGGGTCGAAAGTGGGATCGGAGGAAAAAAAATTGAGCAGTGGAATGGTTGGAATGAACAAATATCAGAAATAAAAATACCATTTGAAAGCTTTTTTCCAGTAGATTCTTGAAATATCAATTAAATTAAAAATAACTAATCCAAAATATGCTAAAGAAAATTCCTAAAATTTATGAAAAAAACATCAAATTTTGACATGTGAAATTTTGTCTCCAAAAACTTCTGTATAACTAAAGTTAACTTCTAAAAATGTTTATTATTGCAACAGGGACTTTTGACAAAAAGCTAAAGGTGTCAATATCTGGAACCTGTAATCTATTAATTCTGTCGTAATAATCTTTGGTTTAATAATAATACTAATGGGCTTATTTTAATAACATTTTTGGTATGTATTTATCACAAGTGATTCAAAGTAAATAGTAACTACATTGTTATATGAAAATGGGAAGTTTACGATTAGGTAACATCAAAGCTGACCTTGATCTATGTTCTCCTGTTAAACTCCGACAGAGATAAACAAATGTATTTACAGAAAAAATAGGGCTAATTGTGTTAATCTAAAAGTGGAGTTGCTTTCCCTTGACTTAAAAGATTTGATTGAAAGCAGACGAGACACATCCTACTGTTGATCTGTTGCCGACTTTGGATTTTTATCGACTGTTTCTTATCGTAAAATTCTTTCTCTCTAACTTTTGAAAGGGAAAGGTTTTTGCGTTTAAAAAAAAAAACTCACTCTCCCCCAGAACCTGTTTTACTAAAATCTCTTGATTTTATTCAGAATTTTATTCTTTTAACTCTGGGTGAATCTGTGCCTGAAACAACTTCTTAACCACAAACTCACCCAGTGATTGTTATATTTGACTTTTTCATGTGAGCTCAATTCAAGAGCTATCTTGTTCTATTTTTGTAAATAGTTGTTTTTACGTGTGTTCAAAGTTTATTGAACATTTTGTATATCTAAACTTAAAGGAAATTATAGAAAATCTCATTTTTGTTCAATTTGGACACTGTAAAAGAACTGTTTTTGACTGCTACAAGTTTTAAAAAAATAACTCCATCACAGTGCTTTAATTTAAAATTGTTCCAAATGTCCAGAACAACTGTTACGAATTATAACCCAGAAATACTTCCTGAATTAGTGGGAATAGAGAAAGGGAGAAGTATCAGCGGTGTTGCCAAGGAGTATGGCATTCCCAAAGAGACACTATGTCGATGGGTTGTTAGTATGCTTGTAGAGCTGGTTCTGGTCATAAACCAATTTTAAGCCTAGATGAGAGAATTATAGTAAGTGCCCTTGAATTCCTATCAAACAGTGGCTCCCCTCAGGGTCGAAATGGTGTTATGAACATTGTGCAATCATACATCAAATTGATTCGGTGTCACACCACATTTACTGATGGTAAGCCAGGAACTGACTGTATGATACTTTTCGAAAAACGGTATCCAGAATTACGAAAGCCAGAGATTTTAACGCTTGCCTGTGCTAAAGGGCTGACAAGAGGTTGTAAACAAGTTTTTTGACTTATACAAGATGTTATTACAAGACCACAAACTATCTAATAAACCTCATCACATTTTTAATTTAGATGAAACTGGTCTCAATACTGACCGAAGAGGTGATCTGGTCTTTGTTAGCAAATCAAGCAAGAATGCTTATATTAAATCACCAAGTGCTGGCAAGTCAATGTTTTCCATGCTATTTTGTATCTCTGCTTTCTGGAAGGTATCTTTCACCATTTACAAAGCCAAACATCTGTATGAAATTTGGACAAGAGGTGGGCCAGAAGGAGCTGTATACAGTTGTTTGTAGTGACTCAGGGTGGATGATGGATGTAAATTTTGAAAGCTGGTTTTTGAAAGTGTTTGTAAAGCATGTTGAAACATATGATATGCCAGTTCTTCTCACATTTGATGGACATAACAGCCACCTAACTTTTAATACCTTCAAGGCTGCCACGGAGAACAACATAGTCATACTGTAACAATGCTCCCATGCGGTGCACCGTCAAAATACTGTTGCAGAAACTCTGGTACTTGACGAGACGTGGACGGCAGTCGTTGGTTCATGTTCAAGTCCGCCAGATCCTTGGGTCACTGCTGAAAATGGGAGGTTTAGTCATATCAAAAGATAGCAAGACAATGCGAAAAATAGGTGATATAGGAATTCGATTTATTTGCAGTTTTTATAAACTGCCCGATAAAAATGTGAAGACAACAAAGCGAATTACTGTTTGCTACATCTACCCTTCGTCCTCTTTCTCCTATCTCCTGTGATCTCTCATCGTTCATCCCTTTGTCAACTGTTGCTCATTTTAGTAGCAGCCGCACATTACCAGACCTTACACCCTAGCGGTCAGTCGCTAACTTTCAACTGAAGTCCCCCCAAAATTCAAAAGTTTTCCTTTGCTTCCTCTCAGCCAATCATCACACAGCAAATCAACACGGTGTCCAAAGCTCTGCCACCCCCAGGTTGACCTATATTCCGGGGAGATTTTCCAACCAAAGTTTCTCTAATCACTTTGGCTTTTTTGTACTACCATGCAGAAAGGCATTATATCTATTACCTACCCCCCTACCAGACCACTCTGCTACAATACTTTGTCTTCCACCAAATACATCACATGCTCTTCAACCTCTAGATATTGGGGTATTTAGACCAGTTAAAGTGGCTTGGAGAAAAATCCTAAATACATGGTTCACAGAATCCCGAACAGAGAGTGTAGACAAAGGTGTTTCCTAATGTACTGTCACGACTGGCAGCAGCTACACCCAACTGATGCTATCAATTATTTCAGGGGCTCTGGCTTATATCCTCCAAACAAATGCTGTGATGCAAAGAATTGTAAAGTCTCCTCCACTTCTGATGCAAATCCTGCTTCTGCTGAAAGTCAGATTTGCTTAGGAAATCTATTCTTAATGTTATCTATCCAAAACTTTCTGAATCAACCCTGGTTGCTAAACAGAAAGGCAAGAAACGTGCAAGAGTACAGTCAAACTACAAAGATAGAAGTTCTTAAAGGGGAAGAGGGAAAAGCTAGAGAGGAAAAGAATAAGTGTCCAAACCATACATGCTAAGAAAAAAAGGAGTGAAGAGAAGTAAACATGAAAGGTGTAAACCTTAATTAATATATGAAGAAAGCTCTGACTCTGATTGTGAAAGTATTCTTTATGTTAATACTACAGAGGCTGAAGTGGTTGATAAAAGCCTACATAAAGACAATGTTAAATCCAGAGAACTACATGAAGGTGTTACTTTCATTAAATTTAACTAGTTTTTACCTTCATCCTAATTTTTAGTTGTTTTTATACAACTTATTAATTCGGGACACTGTTTCTATGTCAACAAATAATTGGTAAAAAGCGGCTAGGCGTAAACTAGTCTCCCTCTGGCAATGACGGTGTGAGTTCGATTTTCACTGAAGGCTTACTCTTTATTTCCTATCGCGCTGTTATTTGTTGCTATAGAAACAGTGGCCCGAATTAATAAGTTGTATAAAAACAACTAAAAATTAGGATGAAGGTAAAAACTAGTTAAATTTAATAAACAAAAAGTGGTGTTACAATACTTCATCCAATAATAATAAAGATTGATTTGGAGGTGTTACATTTGACCTAAGAAAAAAGGAGTGAACAGAAGTAAACATGAAAGGTATAAACCTTAATTAATATATGAAGAAAGCTTTGACTCTGATTGTGAAAATATTCCTAATGTTAATTCTACAGAGATTGAAGTGGTTGATAAAAGCCTACATAAAGACAATGTTAAATTAGAACTACATGAAGGTGTTACTTTCATTAAATTTAACTAGTTTTTACCTTCATCCTAATTTTTAGTTGTTTTTATACAACTTAATTCTGTGATCTGCATGTCACGAAGTTTAGTGAAAACCTGGAAATGGCTAGAGCATGAAGATGTTCATGATTACCCTATACAAGAATAATATTGGTATCTTCTGATCTCCGTAAATTGTATAAATTATGAAAGGCAGTGAACTGTCTCCTACCTTGATCTGGTAAAAACAAGCCATGAAGCTTTTCCAGTAAAATATTAATGCTGTCTTCCTCTTTTAAATCTTCCACGCTTATCTCTGATGATGCTGCTTTAGCTTTAGCTCTCCCGGATAAAGACAAATGTATAACGGATGCTTGCTTGTTTTTTGGTAAATCAGTGAGATCACTCCATATCCCGCTTCCTGCTTTCTGGATTTGTTTTCCAATTTAGGTGGCCATTTCAAAGAGCTTGAACTATGCTCACTACCAAATGTAAATAGCACCTATTCTCTGGTCTCCTATATTCTCATATGCCAATTCAAGGGCAGATAATAAGTGCCCTGGTTATGCTATAGTACACTTTTATAATCTCCAGTTCAAAGGCAATAAATCATGTTAACAGTAAAGTTGTTTATAGCAATAAATGTAAATTGCAGGGCTGTGGAGTCGGACACAAAACATCTGACTCCGACAGCTTTAAAATGGCTAAAATTGGCTAGATTTTTAATTTCCATCTAACTTTATAGCAATAAATGTTCACTCCAAATTCTTTTCATATTTTTTTAATGACTTGGTTTAAAGTGTTATTTCTTTTTAAAAAATAAAATGAAATAGGAGCATTCATTAAAAAAAATGTAAAATAAATATGAATGATTATGCAGACTTTGTATGACTTACAGTGCATATATGAGGGACGTTAACCATTTTTAACCATCAAAGGAAATAATTTAGCCAATTTTTAGGACTATATAAACAAGTAATACCTAAATATACACATTATTGAAGTTACAATTTACATTTATTCAGAGTCAGAATATTTTTTCCGACTCCAGTAGCTCAAAATTCCTCCGACCACAGCCCTGGTAAATTGTTCCAATTTTTATAGCCTTTACTTAATGTTATCAACTTGTTATTGTGATAACTGTGGACAGGGTCTTTTAGATAACAATAAGCAGCTTAGATACATTTTTCTTTTTATTGACAAGAGTGCATATTATAGGCCTTCAAGTACACTCTCTATCTCCCTCCTATGCATATACATATACTTTTTTTTATCTATATTTTTCTCTGTTTGTGGTCATAAAAATAATTGAAAAGATTCTTATTAGAGAACTGACATTATCAGGTATTATTTATGACCAAACTCTACAGCATTGAAACTCGGTTGCCAAAAATATTTGTTGGTAGGTGTGTACTTAGATATGATACTGTACATTACATAGCCAGCCAGACAGACCAACTTAAAAACTGAAGAAACCTATGTTGACAGTTTTCGTTGAAGGTTTCTAACAAACTTTATCAGTAGTAGTCGTAGTCTTCTCCACCAATTAGTCCGAGTTGAATCAATTAATAGGATTCTGTTATTTAATTAGTAATAATTGTGCTTTTGATGTTCTGTGGCCAGTCGTTTTAGATGCACTGAATGATAATTACAAATGGTTCACATTGTCATTTGTGTCTGCAGAGCTGCCCACACATTTGTGATTTGATCTGAACAAATAAACTATGTTTGAAGAGCTTGGTTCCAAAATGCGATAAGCACCCTTTTTTTTCCCCTCCCTTTTTTCCTTTTCCTTCCCTCTCTCTAAATGTGTTTAATTAAATTAAAAATCAAATTTGAATTTTTTTTTTTAATCTCATTACAGACTTATAATACAGTCTATTAGGTTGCGTATGTATATATATGTATATATATATGTATGTATATGTATATATGTATGTATATGTGTGTATATATATGTATATGTATGTATGTATATGTGTGTATATATATATATGTGTATGTATGTATATATGTATATGTATGTATATGTATATATATATGTGTGTGTCTATTAGGTTGTATGTAATAAGATAACAAAATTCAAATCCTTAAATTTAAATTTAATTAAACCCTTTTTTTTAAAATTTTATTTTTATTAAATGGCGCTTATTGCGTTTTGGAACCAAGCTCTTCATTTCTTTCTTTTCTATTTTTGATGCTGGAGGGTAGGAATTATTTTTTTCTTCACCTTTAAATGCAAATCATTCCTAGAAACCGTCAGCTAAAACTGTCAACATATGTTTCTTCAGTTTTTAAGTGATTCTGGCTGGCTTGCTATCTGTGTCGCATGTACAGGCCACACCAATGGAGCTAGAAGGCTGAAAATTTAAACATTTACTCCTTATGTCTAGAAAAAACATGTCTTTTTTTTTTTTTTTTTTAATTCCTCTCCCAAATAGGTTTTTAGTGGGAGTGTTTCAATTTGCAATGTAAGTTTATGCTAAATTGGTCCCTTAGTTCGTGACCGGCAACATTCATACAATTCTTTTTTAAATTTGAACTTTTTTAGTATTCACTGCCCAACAAAATCACTCCATTTTCCAATTTTTTAATTGATCACCCTCAACATGGTATGCTGCCAAAAGACATTGGTCGCATGACTGTTGCTATTGGGTGACTAACCAGACATGTCTTTTCTATTCTTGATGCTGGAGGGTTGGATCTAAGTAAAAAGAAAAATGTAGGAATTATTATTTTCTTTCTATGGCGAACAAGTGCCTTACTTACCTAATGTTAGTGATTTTTAATTTTCTTTAAATGTTCTTTTAGTAGGTAAAGTGTTGCGTCCCGTCCCGTCTCTTAAGAGACAACTCCCAATGGAGTATGAAACCCGGTGACAAAGACCCGGTTTCTGTTGCATGTGTTACGCCTTACAGCCTACTTTGTCCGTAATGGCTCCATGCCATGAAATTATTAAGGACTTCCATTTTTCGGCTGATGCTGGTACTCACGTAGGAGGAAGTGGTCCCCGGACAAAAGTGATAAGAGAAACTAGTACAAAGAAGTAAGCTGTAAGAAATGGTTTAATGTGTGTACACCTTAACACACGGACTTAGGACGAGAGGTCACCGACAAGTGAGGTAAAGTTTGGGAATTAGCACCTGTTATTTATAGTAGCCACGACCAGCCGGTCCGTGACGTCAGCCGAAAAATAGAAGTCCTTAGTTTTGTATTTCATGGCATGGTGCATGCATCAGCTTAGTGATCCTTGCAAGTTTCAAGTCTGGTCGAGACCAGGACTTTATTCCCACAAGTCTTTATGACCACCATCCTAATCCCACAGCTTAGTGTGTACTCAATTAGCTGCTGAGTGCACAGGGAAATTTGTCCTAATGAAGAATTCATACTGGGATTCGAACCCAGGACCTTCTGCATGTGAGGCATGCATACTAACCATTACACCATCCGAGCGAACTGCTCTTTTAGTAACTCATTCATTTTTAGTGTCTCTAATTCTTCTAATTCCAACATCCAATAAGCCATTTTAACAATTTCTTTCATCACTTGTAAGTCATTTTAACATATCAAGTTTTAGTGTTTCTAACTTTTACAATTTTAACATCAGTAAGCTATTTTGACATGTTTTTCTTGTCTTAATTTTGTGGCCTAAATAACTCCCTTTTTACCAACCCTTTGACGTAAGTGGCTGAATTGCTTAGGGTGACCAAAAAAAGTAAACAGAAAAAAATTCAAGAAAATACAAAACTTGCACCCACTTTTAGTCTAGGTTTTTCTCGCAAATAGGAACCCATCTTGATAGTCAATATATACCATATGTCTCTTTTGTAGATAAATACACTGACAGTGATTCTGTTTTTAAAACACTCATGAATATTGTGTCATCTTAGACAGTGACATACTCCAGCTGTGAGTGATTGTTAGAAATTGTTTAAAGTAATAATAATTCTAAGTTAGTAAGATGTAGTCAACAAGTGTTTAGTTAATACGGACAGTGTTTATTTACACTCTGCTTTTCCACTTGAAAGTCTCAGACTAAAAAGGCCACTATGTTAGCCAAACACGGTGTGGCTGATATGATGAAATTTCAGTAACCATAACAAGTTGACTCTGCATTCAAAAAGTTTTTGGGACAATTGAACTCATTTTTTTTTCCATTTTTTTTTTTTCCATTTTTTTTTTTTTTTTTTTTTTTTTTTTTTTTAGAAACTGTCAACATAGATTTCTTCAGTTTTTAAGTGATTCTGGCTTGCTATGATTATTTTTTTCTTCACCGAGTCCTGGGTTGCTGCTACAAGGTCTACAAAAACCTTTTATTTTTAATTCTTCCCCAAAATAGGTTTTTAGTGGGACGCACTAAAAACCTATTTGGGGGTTCAATTTACAATGTAAGTTTATGCTAAATTGGTCCCTAGTTTGTGTCTGGCAGTGTTCACACTTGTTTTTTGAAAATTTGGACTTTTTAGCAATCACCACCAAACAAAAAATGAGAAGTGATTTATTCGTTGACAAATTTTTCGATTGATCATCCCCAACAAGACATGCTGCCAAAAGATGTTGGTTACGTGACGGTTTCTATTGAGTAACCTGTTTTTTTTTTTTGTTTTTTTTTTTTTAAATTCTTATATTGCAATGATATTTCCCTTGTCAAGAATTGCAATTTCATCAGTTAAAGGCTACAAGACATATTGTAGGTACCATATATTTTGGCGGATAAGACGACCCTTGAAGCATAAAAAAAAAAACACCCCCAAAAATGGGGTCGTCTTTTGGGCCGGATACAAAATCAGTGGGCTAAGACCATGAAATTCGCACCGAAATTGGGGTCTTGTCTTATCTGAAGGTCGCTGTATCCACTGGAAATATACAGTAACTGATTCCTTTCAAGGTTGACCCTGGGTGTAACTGCTTTTTGCTGCTAGCTCTAAGAAAGGTGAGAAGAGCAGTTTACCCAGGTGCTCACTCAATGGTCTTTTTTGTTTTGAAATTACCTGATAAAACATTGTCTAGACAAGTCAGTCAAGTAATGAAATTGTTATACCAAGCATTGTTTTGTTTGTTTATGCAAGTAATCGCAAATTTCCAATAACAAATGCATTGGGTGTGAACATCTGTGGATTCTGGTGCCTGCAAGAACTTTGCCACCTGGACAAATAAGGAATTACCGTATTTTCAGAAGGAAATATTAAGAACAAAAAATCACATTTACCTGAATTCCTTCTCGTTTATCACTTTTTAAAAAATATATAAACTCAAGTTCAGGCCAATGTGGGGCTGGACAATGAAAGCAATGTTTACCATTTGAGCCTTTTTTGTTTGTTTGTTTGTTCTTTAGGGAGGGGGTGGGGTTTTTATATCAGGGTGTTAGCCAGGAATTTGATTTCCCCACTGGTTTTTATAGTATTGGGAAGTTTTCCAAGGTCCATATTTTTGTATTTAAAAAAAGCAAAAAAATGGCCAAAAAACGGTCAAAATGGCCAAAATGATCTAAACAGAGCCCAGCTTAATTGGGAAGTTGGAATTAGGTTTCTATTCGGAATTAGACAATAAACAGTTAATGACAACACAGGCTAACACCCTGTATGCAGTCAGATATGGTTGTAATAGAATTGTAGAATGCATCTTCCTACTGTTGAGAAGGTACACTTTGAGGGATGAATCCCCACTGCCAAGTTTCTCTTGGTTAGGCAATAATACCATTTTCTGGAGTATTGGTAAGTAAGAAACTACTGACCACAACAGAAATGGGGTATGGAATGAAACTATGAAAGTAAAATAATCAGAAAAATCTTCAATATCTGCTTCTTTGTATTCTTGGATTATTATTAATCTTTTCTTTCTTCTTTCAGAATTTGGAAGCTATTCGATGTCAAAAGCGATACTTAGCAGACTATGGTGTGGAGGAGACAAGCAACGGTAGTTTCAGCTCGACAGCTACTCAGTGCCATCGCGTATACCCGGCAGCAAAAGCAGATCCCCAACTTGGAGCGCATCAGTCGTTACATGCAACGGAATCACAAGGTTTCCCAGGAGGACACAGACGAACAATTACAATGTGCAGTGCAAGACAACTTTGTTATCTCTTATACTGCCATTGGCAACAAAGGTTCCAAAACCGGCATGGAACAAGAAGGGTTTAAAATTGTCGAAGAAACTGAAATTGTAAGAATACAAACCTTTTTTTTAAATTTCTGCTTTCACGTTGATATTGAGAAACTGTCAACCAAAACTGTCAACATGGATGTCTTCAGTTTTTAAGTTGTTCTGACTGGCTGTCTATCTATGTTGTAAAAAAAAAGTGCAATTTATTTACTTTAAGAGATCCTAAAATAATTGAACACTAGAACAAATGAGTCGGTTAAAAACTATTGAAAAGTTATGTATTTGTGTTGAAATGTTCAAATACAGTTTTTCATGGTCAGAATAATTTACTCTGCTATAATATAGGAAGTATACAAAGGAACCTAATTTATTCTGCTTATCTAGGATTACCAAATTTTGATTGTGGCATTCTTGTTTTGATTGAATTAAATTTTGACTAAATTAAAATATGTATTTATTTTGTGTTAAAAAAAAAGACACAAAACTCTGATAAAGAGTAACAATATAACATGTGACACTTTACACACACAGTTAGTGAAGCCCCCCCCACACACACACACACCCTCTCAAAATCTTTCAGCTGAATCAATTAGTTTGTTATAGCGAGGGTTTACTGTATGTATTTAATCAGAGTATGCATAACAAATGTATAAGCCAAAGATTTGGGGGCCAGGGGGCTTGGCTCATTATGGGGCCCTTCCAACATTTAGTGAAATTTGTTACTCTATAATGTCAGCATGGCAGATAAAGATTTATTTTATATCATAATTATGTTAGAAATGATGCTGTAGGTGAACTACTATTTGTAAAGCTTTTGGGGGGCCCCTACATTGGAGTCCAGGGCCGTTTTCAAATAGCCCCCTCCCCCTTTCCCTCCTCAGCTATGCCTCTGGCATAAGCTTTGATCTCTCAAGCTTTGATTAAAGTAAAATGACTTATGTACATCAATAAATAGTTTTAATACTCTTCCTTTTTCACCTATTTTCTTGATTTTTCAACCCTGCAAAAGGTACACCAGGGTCATTCCGTATCAAGTGATTACTTTAAAATGGCTTCCTGATAAAACTGATGAAATTTTGAGCCCACTTTGACTTTTCTGAAAAAATGATATTTTCTAGAGATAGGCTGATAACATTTTCAAAATCTACATAAAATATTGACCCTGACAAATTTTCAGCACAGTCGAACTTTGTGTTATGAAATGGTGGCTAGTTGAAAGTGGGAAAAAAAGAATTTAGCCACCGTCACACGGAAGTTGTTCTTGGATTTATAGTGACTGACTGAGTAAAGAAATTGAGCTAAAATTTTACAGGACATCATTATCAGACCCAAAAGTACCTGTGACCAAAATCAGAGATGGTCAAGTGGGGATCATTTGTCCACTTGACATGGAATGACCCACCAGTAGGATTCACAGACTATCAAATTATGTTAGACTTTGGTCATTGGGTAATAAAAGTATTGTCTGATAATGTTAGTAATATGATTAAAAATGTTATTCTTGCAAGTTACTTATTGATGAATTGATTAGTGCTGGGGATATAAAATAAATCTTTATCTGCCATTTTCATACAAGGGATTAAAGAATGATGTTTTATTCACACACACGAACGCTTGCAATAACTCCAACCTGTTAATGAAACAATGGCTTCAGAATACGAAAGAAAATGAGGATGGGTCACTTTAGAGCTAGACTCTGCATCTAATTTTATTAGCACTACTAAAAACAAAGATTGATTTCAATCAAGGTTATTGTGTCACTTGTATAACCAAAGGATAAGATAACAATCACAATAAACATTGCCACCTCTCTCTTTATATATATATATATGTATATGCAATGGAAAAAAGAAGACTGAACTTGATTCCCTTACAGTGACAGACTGTTTCATGTTTATTACGATTTTCAAACAGTTTCAGCTCAGTTTGAAAATCGTAATAAACGTGAAACAGTCTCTCACTGTAAGGGAATCGAGTTCAGTCTTCTTTCTTCCATTGCATATCTATCGCTCTGCCCATGTTTAGGGTTCCTCTCCTCAGACAGGCATTGAGCACTCTTTCGGACACCATCGCTGAACATATCCGTTCTACGGACTTATATCTGGAAATATATTTACCTAAAATATTTCTCCTATCAATATATATATATATGTTATCCCTTGTCATTTGCGGGGGTTAGAGGCACGAATGCGCTAAATCAGTGAATAATTTTTACTGACCCCTCCAAAACCCTTTTAGTCGCCCAAAACCATAAATCTTGTAGCATAAACCTTCTGATAAACAAACATTTTACCATTCCTAAATTGTAAATTGGTCATTCCATGTCAAATTAAAAGTTTTTTACGGCAAAAATACCATGACCATCATGGATTTTGTTCAAATTTAGCACAATTATATATCTTTATGAGACATTGAGTGGCATCGGTCTCGCATTTCTAGCTCAAAGGGTTCAGGAGATACTGACCTCTGAACTTTGCAAAAAATGTGAATTTTTGGAGGTAATGACAAAGTTTGAAAATCAATATTTCAGTTGTTTTTTTACATTAAGAAAGCTCATTTATATACCATTTTAAAGTACTCAAGTATTTTTACCTCAGAGGTCGAATAAAAATGGTGACCATGACCTTTTTATATGTCCTTCGTAATTATGCCAATTGGTCTCATAAATAAAGAATTTTATTACATGCTGATTTAATTTTGAAACTATGGCGGAAAGTCTGGCTGTGTTTTACATTATAATTACATTGTAAATAAAACTCCCCTCGTAAAATAAAAAATAAATACACGTCTTGTCTTAATTTGGTGAGAATCCATCAACGATCAAGCCTCGGGGGCTTGTGTACATACATAGTTTTTGCTACCGCTAACCGAAAAAAAAAAAGGAAAAAAAAGATGAATGAGTAACGTGCTTTGTTAAAATCACAATTTAGCTTGACTATCACAAAAAATTATCAGTGAAGAGTTAGTGGTTGGGACCTGTGGGTTAATCTGCTGAGCTATCAGGAGTAGCCCCTTAGGCAATAGGGATGCCAACAAGTTGGCAGTGGTAAAACCACCATTATTACCCACAGCAGAAGGAAAATTCTTTATTGATGAGATCAATTGGCATAATCATGGTAATCAAACATTAAATTTGCATATAAAATGAGATATTCCATTTGAAAACTCATTTTAACATGCACAAATCAACCTTTTTTCTGCATTTTAGCTCATTGTAGCACAAGTTCTAATTTGTTCTCCACCATGAAATGTTGTACATATCATGCCAAAGGCCAGACCAATTATTTGCCAAATTTTTAAAAAAAAATTGGTCAACATGTTGATTGACATATAGAAAGGGTCAAGGTCAAGGTCAACCTTTTTATTTGACCTCTGAGGTAAAAATGCATATAATAAAAGTTTTAGATCTACTTGAGTACTTTAAAATGGTATATAAATGATATTTCTCAGTGTAAAAAAAACCCACTGAGATATTGATTTTGAAACTTTGTCATTACCTCCAAAAATTCCCATTTTTTGCCGAGTTCAGAGGTCAGTATCCTTTTGAGCTAGCAATGTGAGACAGGTGCCTTTCAATTTGTCACATAAAGATATATAATTGTGCTAAATTTGAACAAAATCAATGATGGTCATGGTTTGACCCCTTGTTGAATTGAACTGGAATTACCCAAATGTACAAATAAATGAATACAGTAAAGCATATAGTGAATTGGGGAAAAAAACTTTAATGTCTAAAATAACATTCGACTAACCGGTTTGCAAGTGTAAACAGGTTTTCAACCACAATGATCTTTCAGTTTATATTGTCTATATTGTTTATATCGAATAATTTTTAGTTGATAATTTTCTACAATCTTTCGTCTTATTAATAACACTTAAAATTAATAGATTACATGTTCCAGATGTTTTTATCGACACATGTCACTTTTTGTCAAAAGTCCCTGGTATAGAGAGGGGTGGGTGCAGAGTGGTTTAATGATTATCAGCATGGGAACTAGAACTGCTGATCTGAAATTGAATTCTATCTGAGGCTATTTATATTCTCTTCACCTGAATGCTTTTGGGAAAGGCATGAATCCACTTCTCTATCCCAACATACCTGTCAAGTTTCAATGTTGAAAATGAGTGAGAATCGTCATTCAATCTCATTTTCTTTGGTGTAAAATATATATCGATACTCATTGTTGAACTTGCAATGTTACTCCTAGCATGTGTGCAAATGGAATGAATAGACCCTTTCGGCGTGCGGCAGATAGGGGGCCCCCAGCAAATCAGTCCCGCGGTAGCACTTCCGGGCACGTTTAATTGGTGAAAATCACTAACCAAAAGATTCACACTTTTATAGAAATTTACTTTTTATAAAATTTCTCACCTTTCATAAAACGCGTGAGAATTTTACACTTTTTATAAAATGGGTGAGAATTTTCCATTAATGCGTGAGACCGTGAGAACGTATCAAAATATGTGAGTCTCACACATAATGCGTATGACAGGTATGTCCCAATAATAGATATCTTTAAAATAAAAAAGAAGTCAATGGTATGCCATGATGGTTGACAGAAAAGTGGATGAGTGAGTATTTAGACAAACCTCTCTCTTATAACCATCTCTCCTGCCCAGGCTTGTAGCTGCAAAAGTCAACCTTGACAGTGGTTATTCATTCATTCATAAAATTTGTGTGTCTGTGTGGGTTTTTTAAAAAGAATTTTGATTAAATTTATGTCTGGTATAGAGCCCTCAGTGAGGATCAAACACATTACATGCAATATGTTAATCATTTCTCTCTCTCTCTCATGTGTATGTGTATATACAGGGTGTCCCAATAATAACGGCCTATTTGTCCCAAAATTAACGTCAGTTCTATTTAAGGGAAGTAACTTGGCACACCAGTGCGACTAAAATTACCAGTAAAATTGAATACTGTATTTCCTGCCACATAAGACGCATTTTTTTTCCTAGAAAAAAAACTCCTAAAAAACCGCCTGCGTCTTATGACACAAAGGTAGGTTTGTGCAAGACAGCGAAGTCCGGGAGTTCAGCTAAACTTGTGTGTATGACGCACCTAAACATCCCTTTTTGACAAACGTCTCCTGTCGATCTTAGAGTGAAATAAACACCATACAGTGTAAACAAAATGGTTTGTTCAATAAAACGTTCTAACTTTGAACACCTACCCATATCTGAATTGAACTTTTGTGGGAAATTTGTGTATCATTAAGAACATATTTGAAAAAGGTAAGGAATAATGCCAACACGAGTTTATTAATTCACTGACATGTGGCCGAAACAATAGATTGTGGCAGTCAAAGTTTGTGTGTGTGTGTGTGTGTGTGTGTATATATATATGTATATGTGTCCTGCTACTGGCACAATTCAAGTCATATCTCCATGGCTTGAAGCCAAGAATTTAAAAAAAAACTCAAAAAACGGACATTTCCAATTTCTGTAAAATCCACATTTTTAAAAAAAAATAATAACCTGAAGTGGCTTTTAACAGCCGAAACACATGTAGTAATAATAAAAAAAAAATAATACTTAAATCTAATACCTTTGCAGATATTTCTCTTTCTTAAATATATATATGGTGTATAAAGGATAAAGGTTATCCGACATAATGATGCTGGGGAAATGACAATGTGGAGACTCGGAATGATTTGCAAGAAATGTATTTAATACCTTAACATGCTTCGACGTATTAGGTCGTTTTCTCTAATTTTCCTTTTGAAAACGACCTAATACGTCGAAACATGTAAAGGTATTAAAAAAAATTCTTGCAAATCATTCTGAGTCTTCACATTGTCAATTCTCTTTCTCTCTCTCTATAAAGAACAATTCATGAATTTTTTTTATTTTTTATTTTTTTATTTTTCACCTTGCATTTCTTTTGTCATTCAGGACAATGATGGCCACGATTGGTATTGTTTTGAATGCCATGGCCCCGGCGATGTTCTCATGTGTACTGGCTGCTGGCGAGTGTTTCACAATACCTGCTGTGATGAAGAAAATGGCTTCATCAATGGTCAGAAGTTCACTTGCTACATTTGTAAAGTAAGTTGAGGAGCTCGATCCCCACTCTTGGGTTTTCTTTTTCCTGGCTTCACCTTGTTTGTCATGTTATGAGTATATCACTTTTTACCCACCTCCCAGATCTTCTGTGATACTTTTTGCCCCCCTTTCTTACAAAACACACATACACATATAATGGAAATGTTTATTTTATTGGAAGATGTATTACCAATGTAAAAAGTAATGTGGAGTTGAATTCCAATCGCCTAACGAAGCGGACAGTATTCCCTTCAGGTAACCAACTAACACTTGAATTTATGTCAAACTTTTGAAAATACGACTTTATGTC
>VCCN01000620.1:211183-226311 GCA_006491835.1 Architeuthis dux
AAACTAAGGGACCAATTCAGCATAAACTTATATTGTAAATTGTAGCCCCACTAAAAACCCATTTGGGGAGGGGGATTTTGAAGAAAAAAAAGAGGAGTAAATATTTAATTTTCAGCTGTCTAGATACATTGGTATGGGCTGTAAACGTGACTCCTGCATAATTAGCCAGCCAGCCAGACCAACTTAAAAACTGAAGAAACCTATGTTGTCAGTTTAGGTGACAGTTTCTAACACTAGGGATAGTTTATGCAAACATATTGAGTAAATTACTCTGCATTGATAAAAATATCCAATATTTTCTTTTTTAATAAAAGCACCTTTTTTTTTTTTCTTTGCCTACCTGACTAAATCAGCACCAAGTAGCTTCTCTTCATCTCCGAGCTTTTCCTCCATCTTGGTGTGGGCCACATTGCTGCCCACACAGACCCCATGCTCATTGGCGCCCATCTCAGCTCCCCACATCCAAGCAGGTTTGCTCAGGATAACGGCATGGCTATGAGAAACTTGGTCAATGTCAATAAAGGTACACTGGAAATAAAAAGTTAACAAAAACATTTTCAAGACTGAATGAGGAAGGCGAGAAAGTAGGTCTTCACATGGATCTTCACATGAACTTCAGTAAAACAAATGTCATGAACAACAAACATGATGAGGACAAAGACACCATGATCAAAATCAAAAATGCAGAGCTAAAGAAAGTAGACCACTACATCTACCTAAGCCAGTGGTTCCTAACCTTTTCGAGTCATTCCCCACCTTTGTCAATAAGATTACTAGTACCCCCACCTTCCATTTATTAAGTTGCAACAAAGAATAATTTCAATTAATAACTTTATTTTACATATAATTAGACAGCTTCATACTAAGAATTATTTTAATTTTATAATTGTACAGCTACTGCTGTGTGTTTTTTACTCAAAGAAAGTAAGCAAAAATAATTAGAACACATCATTTGAACATGAGGATCTCAGTCCGAACAATAGTATCAGTAATACTAACACCTCATCTCAGAAATACCGAACTCAGTTACATCATTTGAAATTCCAATTTATTATAAAAATAATAAGAATTCTGCTATCGTAACTGATATACACATCAATGTCATCGCTGTTCTTGTTTTTTTGCTACTAGTTCTTCAATTTGTTGGTCTATTAGTGAGAGAGCACATTTTAAATCATTCTCAACTTTGAGCTTATTTCGAGCCTTTGACTTGATAGATAGAAATGCAGAAACCCCTATATCTCTAGACTGGACTTTTATTTTTACCTAATAGCCTTATTCCCCCCTTGGACTATAGATTCGTTGTCCTAGGTTAACGAATCTCCATGAAATCCCTAAAAGAAGAAGTAATCAAGCAAAGAATTACTCTAGGTTGGCAAGCTTTCAGTAGAGCAAGCTCAACATTCAAGAACAAGCAAAATCCCATTAGTTTTAAAAAGACGGGTCTACAACCATCCTCCCTATAGTCACATATGGAGCTGAAACATGGAACCTAACCAAAAGATTGGCCCTCAAACTGAGAACCATGCAACGTGCACAGGAGAGAATCATGCTTGACAGCACATTATATTGGAAAACAAATAGGTCAGAGATATCATAGAAACCATTAGAAAACTCGGTACACATACAATAGTGGGTTCCAAAGATTTAAGACAAAGTTATTCGTTTTGAATACACGGTCATAGACGAAAATAATCCCTTACTTAAAAATTGTTTTCAATCACACAGGACAAGGTTAGAATGAAAACAACAAAAAGAAAGATTAAAGTGCATATCAAGTAAAAAAAACAGCTCATTGCAAATAAATTTCCTTTTATTTAAGACTATTTCAAAGACAACTTTTTAAAAATTAAATTAAAATAGTTAAATTAAAATAAAAACTGTATTATTTTTTAAAAAAATATTACATAGATAGTTGAAGTTTTTGTTGGAGCAGTCTGTTGCTACTTATATTTACTAGCTACAATATTGTATTAAAATAAATTATAAAATAACTTTGTATAAAATCATGGTTATTGTTTAGTACGTATTAAAATAATTTTAGGATGGTCAGTCACGTGTCACAAAACTGTTGAACAATTGTGTCGGTTATGATTTTCATTTTAAAATGATGTTTATGCCACAAATTTACTTAGTTCTGTCTTTGAAATAGTCTTAAATAAAAGGAAATTTATTTGCGATGAGCTATATGAATTTTTAAGTAAGGGATTATTTTCGTCTATGTCCGTGTATTTCTTTGGCTTAAATCTTTGGGCCCCACTGTTGTATGTGTACTGAAAACTCAAATGGTCATGTTGCAAGAATGTCAGACAACCGCTGGACATCATGACTCACAACATGGATTCCGAGAGATCATATGTCAAACTGTGGCTGGCAAAAAAAAAAAAACGTGACAAACTAGACAAGTTCAGAAAGTACAGGCTGCACAATGCCCATGATAGAGAGGTCTAGCAAATCTTGGGGAAGGTCTATGTCCAGTGACAGATGCTAAAAGGCTGATGGTGATAATAATAGTGTTACAGTACCAAATGTATATTCCAGCCAAAGTGTCCATTGCTTTGTAATGCACAAAATATGTCACACTATGATTTATTCTTATCTAAGAGTGTAGACCAGATACACCTTTCATATTTTGCATATATAACCCCAAAATATATCCACATAAAATAGTATAATTTATATGTTGCTCATCTCATGTTATACATAGGTGCCAAAAACATTACCAATTGTAGTTATGATCAAAGATTTTTTTATGAAAAAATTTAAAACACATTACAATAATTTAAATATCTTTGAAGTTTTAATTTTAGTTTTAACTGCAAGAAAATAGCATAAAGTTAATCTTAAAAAATAAAAATTACTTTTCACTACTTAAAGCAGGTTTTAGCCTGGTTTAATGTCATTTTTTTCTATTTAAGTGCTTCAGTCTGGTTATATCTATTAAAAACCATCAACTAAAACTGTCATCATAGGTTTCTTCAGTTTTCAAGTTGGTCTGGCTGGCTATGTATCTATCATGCAGACAGGTTGCACTAATGGAGCTAAAGGGCTGAAAATTTCAACATTTACTCTTTATTATGTCTAAAAAAAACATTTTTTTGTTTTTTTAAAATTCCCCCTCCTAAATAGGTTTTTAGTTGGTGGTTCAATTTGCAATCTAAGTTTATGCTAAATTGATCCCTTAGTTTGTGTCTGGCAACATTCATGCTTGTTTTTTGAAAATTCAGACTTTTTTTTAGTGATCACTCACCAACAAAAGGCAAGAGAAGGAACCTATTCATTGTTCTCCCCTTTTTTCCAATTTTTTAATTGATCACCCCCAACACTGCCAAAAGACGTTGGTCACGTGACGGTTTATATTGAGCGACTAACCAGACCTGTTTTCATATCTATCCATCAATGCTAAGTATTCGCAATAATCTGGTAGTTATGAACAGATAAGTAACAGGACAAACATTGAGATAAGTAGACAGGTATACAAGGTCTGTCCGTAAAGTATCCAGTCATTTAATATTAACGAAAAAATAGCCTACCCAGAACAATGGCACCTTAGTCCCCTTCAAAGTACACCCTTTGGGAACTCACACACTTATCCTAGTGTCCCTTCCACTTTTCAAAGTTTTTTTCAGGATTGCCATCAGTGCCTCATTGCGTTCTCCTTAATCTCATCCACAATCTGAAATATTCTCCCCAGAGGCGTAGGTCATGGTTGTGAGATCAACTTCAAATCCCAATGGAGGAAGACCTCCAAAAGCTTTACGAATAGTAGTTCACCTACTGCATTTCTACTAACATTATACTATAATAACAAATCTCACTAAATGTTGGGGGAGGGGGCCTCAAGGAACCAAGCTCCCTGCGCAGGTCTTCAAATCTATAGCTACAACACTGCTTTTGAAAGGACTGCCTACTCAACAAGCACATAGCCCCCAGGCTTTTGAAAGATCTACCACAGACCTCCAGTAATACTTTCGGTTTACAGCCCCAAGATTGGGAATCAATACACTAAGTGTTGGAGGGTGAGCCTTCAAGGTGACAAGCCCTCCAAGCCCCCAAATCTCCAGCTATGCTTTTCTCCCTTTTGACAATGAAAAAGCCAGAAGTTGTAGCCAGATTTGGACTGTAGAGGCAGCTGACAAACCTGGGTGACTTGATGTCTTGCCAAAAAAAACCTGCAACATAAAAATGACTCACTCATTGTGAATGAGACCCACAGCATACAAGCTCACTCAAACAGACTGAGAGATAAATTTGAACAGACTTAGATAGATTTGAACAGACTGAGTTACTTATAGATAGATATAAACAAAGAGAGATAGATATAAACAGCCTGTGATCAATAGATAAGAACAAACTGAGATTATCCATCTATTTCTTTCTATTTTATTTTTGTTCATAGATTTCATGACTGGTTGGCCCCCTGTTATCTGGTAGACAAACAAAAAATGAACACACACACGCATTCAATTATAATCAAATATGTCTTCTTCTTTAATTAATTAATTAATTAAATGATGCCATCTTACCGAGACTTTTGTTCCTGAATCGTAGTCCTTGGCTGCAAGGTAAACAACTTCCTGTACCTCCGTGTCTGGACGATTGGAATTCTTTCCAAAGATAACTTTACCATCCGCAGTAAGCGGTGGCAAAGCAACAAATACATAACTGGGGATTTCTGACATGCTGTTCACGGCCTAGAAATAAAAGAAGTATTAAATGAGTTTTTAATTATAATTCATTCTTATTATTCGATGAAGTATTGTAACACAATATTTCCAATCAGAAGGATCGTGTCTCCACCACAGAAAAAAGTTGAGTAATTATACAAATTTTTGTGATGACGGTATGTGTGGTGGACGGCACTAAGATTTGAAACTAGGATCAAACAACATATTTCTTCCTGCATTTGCCAGGGATTGACAGAAAAGGCAAAAATGTATTCCCAATCAGCTATTGGTCAACATCTCTTAAAAAAAAACCAAGGCATACAGTGACAATTGTTTTAAAACTATTAGTTTTGCCAGATCGCCGTTTCGCTTAAGTATTTTGGAATCCCATCACATAAGAACCAAGAAACCAATATTATACAAACAGAAGGAGTTTGTGTTTGCACTAAAACTTTTCTAAGATGAAGACATTCCCAAACTTGCTGTCGTTCTTCGAGCATCACGCAAAAAATATTCAACATGTGTCTTCTTCATGTCATTTTACCGTGTTCAATGATCAATGACATGCTATTCATTTTAAATAAAATTTCTTCATACACAGTACATTAAAATAACATACTGACGAAAACCTTTGAAAAGTATCAGCGAAAAAGCTTTCAGGACAATAAAACAAAACAATAAAAAGTTCTCTCTTCAACTCTTCTTACTATGCATCCGCTATTCACTGCAATATTTTTATTATTAATTTTACCTTCATCTTAATTTTTAGTTGCTTTTTATCACAACTTTTAATTCGGACTGTCATTCCACGGCAACAAGTAAACTGTGTTATTGGAAATAAAGAGTAAGCCCACAGTGAAATCAAACTCACGCCCTCTAGCCAGAGTGAGTTCAGTATATGCCTGACTGCCTTTAACCATTCAGCCATGGGACTCCATAGTATATATATATAGTCTATGAAGCATTTATAACTTCCATTACTAACAATGTTATTAAGAAAAATAAATTAAACTTACTTCTCGGAGCCTCGATGTGATCATGTGTTCGTACGCATAGTCAGTGACCAGAGTCATTTCCATAACCCTTCCCCCCTTATCTCTTTCTAAAATTCTTATGTTCAGTTTCCCGGTTTTTCTAACGACACATATCCTTAGTAGGAAATATATATACTAATTTTACAAAGAGGAAGAAGCAATTTTAACAGCTATTAGAAGAAAGGCAATATATTATTCACTGGAATTAGTAGTGTATTTAACTCGAAAGATCCTCAGCTACTTTCCACAGCAACGGTTTCGGGGTAATTTAAAAGTAGTACCGTTAACTTGCCATGGGACCTCAGCAGTTTTGATCAAAAACCACCTCTTCGAGTTATGATGTTTTATGATTTTGTTGTTAGCTTAGATCAAAATGAAAAGCTTTACTATGATAAGAAGAAAGACAATGTGCAGACTCAAAATTATTTGAAATAATCCTTTATTACCTCACATGTTTCAGCCATTGGAAATCGGCCTTTATCAAAGGTACCTAGAGGTATTTGGTGGAGAACAGGTGGTCGCCTTGCGAGTCTCCACATTGTCTTTCGTCTTATCCTAATGTCGGATAGCCCATATCCTATTGTACACCATATATACTATGTATATACATATACATATATACTGGACTTCCTCTGGCTAGAGGGTGTGAGTTCAATTCTCACTGAGGGCTTACTCTTTATTTACAATTGCGCTGTTTACTCGTTGCTGTAGAATGACGGTCTAGTCAAAGTTGTGATGAAAAGCAACTAAAAATTAAGATAAAATCTAGTCAAAACCAGTATTCCAAGGGAAATTATGAATCACCGCCACATATATGCTGTGTTGGGGGTGATCAATTAAAAGTTGGGCTGTGATCACTAAAAAATGTCTGAATTTTCAAAAAAACAAGCGGGCACCAACTAGTGACCAATTTAGCATAAGCTTACATTGAAAATTGAACCCCCCACTAAAACACTATTTTGGATGGGGAATCTTCAAAAAACAAAAATATTTTCCCTATACATTGAGGGGAGTGTGTGTACAAAATTTCAAGTTTATACTATGTACGATTAGGGCTAGGCGAAGTCTGAATACATAGATATATATAAATGTGTGAACACAAGAATAACCTAAACCCAATTAAACCAGTGTTTGGGGTAGCTATGATTAATTAATAAGAAGAATATTTAGTTTTTAATTCTTAAGTTCAAGTTAAGAAATTTTCATCTCTTGTATAAAAAATTTCTATGATTCCAGGACAATTTTCCCCAAGGACATTTGCCCCCAAGGACATTTGCCCCCAAGGTCAATTGCCAAAAAATAAAATAAATGAGAAATTATTACACTGTTTTGCATTAAGATATATAAAATTTCCATGAAATATGAAAACCCATTTCAAACTTTTTTGGTGAAAATTATCTCTGGGAACAAATGTCCTCGTGGGTAATTGCTTTCAGGGGAATTATCCTCAGAGGGAATTTGTTATTAGATTATGAGGCTAAATAAAGAAATCCAAGGGAGGTAAATAAGTCTGAAATTTGTTTTGGATGTTTCAGACGCTAAACTCGAGGATACCCAAAATTTCTTTTGTTTCTGCCCTTTTGGCTTCAAAAGATTTTCATTAACTCCCCATTAATTCTGAGGTTGTGGGAGAGGAGAGAGAAATCAATTTTGAAGTCCACATTAACAAAAAAGCTCCCTAAAAAATCTTAATGCTAGCCACAGAATGACTGCAGGACAATTAGCCCCTGAGGACAATTTCCCTCCTGACAATTACAGGACATTTGACCCCCAAGGTCAATTGCAAAAGGAATAAAATAAATGAGAAATTATTACACTGTTTTGCATTAATATATACAAAATTTCCATGAAATATGAAAACCCATTTCAAACTTTTTTGGTTAAAATTATCTCTGGGAGCAAATTGTCCTCTGGGGGCAAATGTCCTGACACTAGGGTGGCCGTCTCCAAACTTCCAAAAAGGAGGACACTGTTGTAAGTATATCTGAGGTAATTTGAATAAGTTTTTCAGCCTGACTCCAAAAAGGAGGACAAATTAACGGCTGTCTCAAGGTCAGAGTGCTTAAAAGCCGGCCGTCTGGCCACCCTACCTAACACTCCTTTCTATTATGTGTATAATTTCAATTATGTTTATAATACTACGATGGTGTCGCATTCAATGTAAAAATAATATAGCAACTCACTGTAAATGGCCCTGTGCCAGACTAAGCTGAGCTTAAACTTTAATGTTAAAATATTTACATGTTATTCATATAAATCATTTATCAATTTCATCATAGAATAATATGTGATGTTTTAAATTGCTTAACCCATAAGAAACCAGTGTAACACCAGTGTCACATACAATTTAAATGATCCTCACAATCCCTTATACAATTGTATCCTTGATTTTAACTCATGAAGTGTACTAAGTAACATATATTAAATATCCTGGTGCAGTCACATGACTGTGGGTCAATTTGCCTACCTAGAATTCCATTTTAAAAAGGGTCATTCGACTGGATTCCATGTGGATGAGAAATAACACCTTTTTAAAAAGGTTGTTTTTTTGTCACTGAAAGGTAAGTTTTAACTCATTTAACAATTCTAATGCTTTAATAACATGTCCAGTATTACATTTAACCTAATCTGACCAGATTTCTTGAACAAATTGATATAAAATAATGTAGTCCATTTGGTCTGTTTTATATCCCACATAATTTTCCTTCAAGAAATGGGTCCGGGTTCTTATGGGTTAAATGTAACATCTCCAATTATATCCTACTTTAATTGAAGAAATCTCTGTCTGTATGTACCGGGATTACTCGACAACAGACCAGTGTACAAAGTTGACATTCACTTGATATATTAGCCAGCACACAAGGCAGTGCAGTGCCAAGTTAGAAGTTGTTTGGATCAGCAGTTCTCAAGATTTCTAATAAAATTTAAAGATTATAGATCTTTCTTCATAGTTTCTATAAATTATCTTTCTTGACTTCCGCTCTTTAGAATTATCTGAATTCAGATATAAAATATCTAAATTGGCAACACTGAAAAGAAGTAACCGTAATCCTTCGAGGCTGTAATTTTGTACAACAGACGGAAAATTATTTTACATTACAATTATTGCAAGCTACTCCATACAACATGAAGTCCGACCACTTCCAAACATGCACCTTTAAAGCAGGAACTGCCCTAGTGAATACTAATAACAAAATTGTTTTTTAAAATCTTTCTATGTTGAATTACAACATTATTAGTAACTGATCGGAAACCCTTTCAGAGTTTTCTCCTTATTTTCCACTATTACTCCATTCTAAAAAAAAAAAGCTGTTGATATAGATTCACAAACACTCATCATCATCAACCATTATGAGTCCATTGCTGGACAAAGGCCTTTCCCATCTCCTTCCATGAGGATCTCGATTGTGCTAACCTCGGCCACGTCTTACCAGCAAACTTTTCTATCTCATCCCTCCATCTTGTGTCTGGTCTTTTCCTAATGCGTTTACTGTCCCATGGGCACCAATCGTTTAGTCTTTTGCTCCATCTATTGTCACCTCTTCTTGCTAGGTGACCAGCCCATCTCAATTTTTATTGCTTAATTATTTGTATAACATCTTTCACTCTAGTCCTCCCTCTGATCCATGTTGATCTTTTTTTTTTATCTTAGAGTTATCCCTAGCATTGCTCTTTCTATGGCTCTCTGTGCGATTCTAAGTTGGCTTTCTGTTTGTTTTGTTAATTTCCATGTTTCACATCTGTAATTATTATGCATTCATTGCATACTTTACGCCTTAAGCACATCGGTAAGGTGTTCTTCAAAATGTCTCTATTCATGCCGAATGCTTTCCAACCTATCATTATACATCGTTTTATTTTGCTTTCAGGGTCTTTCTCTAACTTTATTATCTGTCCTAGCTAGATCTATACTCGTTCCACAATATTGTAGCTCAAACACCATAAAATCTGACAAAACCAGCTACTATAAAAACACCAACAGAAACAGCAGTATGTGCAGATAAAACACTACACAAAGATATACACAGTAATTTTGGTATCACTCCCTCTGATGGTGTTGCCCAGTGTGGTCCGCACCCTCTTAGTGATGCCACAGGGTATGAGTCAGTGCTGTGGATTGCTTTATTAGAAACTGTCAACCAAAACTGTCACCATAGGTTTCTTCAGTTTTCAAGTTGGTCTGGCTGACTGGCTATGTATGCACAAGTTGTACTTACAGGCCGCACCAATGTAACTAGAGAGCTGGAAATTAAACATTTATTGCTTATTATGTCTAGAAAAAATGTCCCCCGCCAAATAGGTTTTTAGTGAGGGGTTCAATATGCTGAATCGGTCCTTTAGTTTATGTCCAGCTGTGTTCACGCTTGTTTTTTTTTGAAAATTCAGACTTTTTAGTGATCCAACAAAAGGTGAGAGAAGTAATTTATTCATTGATCACCAGGCCGCACTAATGGAGCTAGAGGGCTGAAAATTTAAACATTTACTCCTTGTTATGTTTAGAAAAAAATGTTTTTTTTGTCTTTTGACAATTCCCTCTAAAATAGGTTTTTAAAGGGGCTTCAATTTACAATGTAAGCTTTTGCTAAATTGGTCTCTTAGCTTGTGTCCGGCAGCACTCATGCTTGTTAGTTTATGAAAATTTGGACTTTTTAGTGATCACCATCCAACAAAAGGTGAGAGAAGTAACTTATTGATTGATCATCCCTTTTTCCAACTTTTTAATTGATCACAGCATATATGGGTGACGGTTATTCATAATTTCCCTTGGAATGCTAGTTCTAGCTGTTTTCAGTAGTACTATGGTCTGGATGGTTTCAATTCTTCTAATTTTTTTAATTGATCACCCCCAACACAGCATGCTGCCAAAAGACATTGGCTGCATGACGGTTTCTATTTAGTGACTAACCAGACCTGTTTCCATCCTTTTCCAAATTACCATATTTGATGGCATATAAGACGCACTTCTTTTACAACAAAAATTTATTAAAAATTCATCCAGCACTTATATGTGAAGCTGAAAGGCTTACATACAGTAAAATATTTTGTTCCAGAATATTCACTGATATTAGATTGTAAAGTCTTTTGGTGGTACAGAATTTTCAAAATCCTTGTAATTAGAGGATACATATTAAACAGGGGCTAAAAGTGTTAAGGTTAACATTGTTAGAAAATAGGTGAGATCAGGGAGACTTAATAGAAATGTTTAAGATTATGCATGGTTTAGAAGTAATAAACCCTGATGTATTTTTTTACTAGAAGGAGGTAAAAGGGAACTGAGAGGTCACACATATATGGTAGAAGCAAATAGAAGTAGATTGAATATCAGAAAATTCTTTTTTAGCAATAAAGAGTGGTAGGACTTTAGAATAGATTTTTTAATAATTAATATGTAGTGCTATTAACAGATGTAAATGATTTTAAGAAGAATTATGATGTTTATTACACTACTGCAAATGTTTAAAGCCCTAGATATTGTATAAATATGATTGTTATAATGTGTGCTTGTATATACAAATTGTATACTTTTTTTCACACAAAAATAAAATGTTTTAAATGTTCTAGAAACAACTACATATACTCATATATATATTTGCAACATATGTATATTTAGGACACCAAACAAAATAGTTCCTGAAAGGCTTTTTTTGTCTGACACACTTCAGAGGATGAAATGTCAGAAAGTAATCCAGATTTGAAAAAAAAAAAAAGAAGAATTGTTTGAAATCACGTCACAACATTTAACTGACTCTCGAGCGCGTTTTACAACAATAATCAAAGGTCTCGTGATTGAAGACAATGTCATGACATGATTTCAAATCTTTTAAACAATATTTTTTTTCTTCAAATCGGTATTATTTTCCGACATTTCATCCTCAGACAGAAAAAGCTTTTAAGGAACTATTTTGTTTGATGTCCTAAATATACATAGGTTGCAAATATATATATATGAATATATGTTGTTGTTTCTGTTTAATATGTCTGATATTAGATTGTGTTTTTATGCCCCCGTTTCCTGTCTACATTCTAGTGCCTCTTGGTAAGATATTTAAATTGTTCCAAGTGCTCCAAAAGCTATAGGGATGACTGTGACTCCCATAGTCCAATCTATGGATAGGCCTGGGCTGGTCAAGCTGACCTAACCATTACTAGCAAAAAAAAAAAGATACCAAGCAGTAGCTATAGCTATTATCACTATGCAACCAAGCCAAGCTGATAGACAAGTACAAAAATTTTAAAGTACCAAGATCTAGCTTGAGAATTTCACAAGGCTGTCATCCCTATAATTGCTTGGGTACTGGGAAATATTGCTAAATATTCCAGGGTAAGTATAGGGGAAATTAAAAAGTCAAAAATTTGGAATAAAACTATGTTATTTCTAAATATGGCCAGGATACAGGTAGCAAGAGAGAGAGAGAGGGAGGGAGGGAGAAAGAGAGGAGCAGATAGAAAGAAATGAGATAGTGAGGGACAGTGAGATGGAAAGAGGAAGATAGGGGGAGAAGAGATGGAGAGAGAGAGACAGGGAGGAAGAGTGGGAGAGAGAGAGAGAGAGGCAGGGAGGAAGAGTGAGAGAGAAGAGACGGAGAGAGAGAGAGAGACAGGGAGGAAGAGTGAGAGAGAAGAGACAGAGAGAGAGAGAATGGGACAGGAAAGAAGAGAGAGATGAAGAGAGGGGAGCAGAGACGGAGAAAGAGAGACTTGGTGTCACTTGATCTGAAATTGTACAGGTCTGAAATTTTTTTTAACTGTAACCCCGCCACACACTAGTTGTGATAGGTAAAAAAATACCTGTTTCTAATAAGGTATCCTCGGGTAGAAAAACTACCCAGGAAGGAAAGCAACGAATAAATTGGGGGTCAGTTTGTGTACATGGGACAATCACCCACCTACGGGAATTTTAAAGGCATTGTGTCTACCAGGCCAAACTATCCAATAATAATTAATATACACAAATATGAAAGAAAAAAAGAAAGAAAGGAAAAGGTACCATAAAAACAAATCAATAACGAGCTTTTAAGTCATCTATATGGAAAAATAAATGGGGAAGGTCAATCTATATAAACGAAATTTAGTCTTAAGGGAAATAAATTTTAGGTAAATGTTAAAGGTTAGATATGACGTCATGAGGACGAAGGGATTTATCGACTAGTGATGTCTGGTCAGTGTTTCACGTCGCTAAATAAAAAATATTTCAATAACAAGAATTAAAATAAGTGTTTGTAAAATAAACGATTTTTTTGTGCGTAAATCATAGCTGAATCTGTTTCTAAATGCTAAAATTAGTTGATCTTTCTCTCTTGAATATGAATATTTCATGTTAAGTTGATTCTGGAAGATGCAGAGGTTTTATCCTATGTGATGAAACAACTACAATAACAGTCCCACCTCAGAAATAAATAAACATTTTAAATTAATACCCAAAGATAACAAATAGTAATCATTTTTCATTCAATTCTTCATCTCACAATTCTCCTGTGTTTTTATTAAACTGATCCTTTATTTGGTCACTACGATCGGATGTTTTGTTTCAAAGCCTTTTTTGAATTTTCAACATATTCCCTTTTTAAAAATTAAACAGACAAAAACACGGAAATATACGAGCAATTCTATGAAAAAGAACTGATAATTTTGATAAACATACAAATGTAATGTTTAATTTTTAAAAAACAAGGCTTTTTGTCTTTCTACGTGTTTTAATGACTAAAAAATGTTTTAAAGTCGTAAAATTTTAAAGCATGAGACACAAAAAAAGGTAAATAGGATTGATTTTTGGAAAAATGAAAGATTCATTTTAAATATAAAGATGTAATATTTAATTTTAACAAACGAAACGAAGTTTTTCTCTTACTACGTGTTTAGTAGTTAATGACTAAAAACATGTTTTAAGTCGTAAAATATTAAAACAAAACATGCGATCTAAAGAAAGGTACGAGGATTGAATTAAAAAAGAAAGTAGATTGATTTTAAATAATATTTAATTTAATTTTAAATTTTAAAAACGAAACAAAGTTTTTGGTCTTACTACGTGTTTAGTATTTAATGACTAAAAACATGTTTTAAGTCGTAAAATATTAAAACATAAAACATGCGATCTGAAGAAAGGTACAAGGATTGAATTAAAAAAGAAAGTAGATTGATTTTAAATAATATTTCATTTAAAAAAACAAAAAGTGTTTTTTTTTCTTTTTGTCTTCCTACGTGTTTAATGACTAAAAACATGTTTTAAGTCTTGAAATAGTAAAACATAAAACATGCCATCTGAAACGTAAATAACACATTTCAAGGATTTAATTTTAAAAAAGAAAGTAGATTGATTTTAAACAGTAAAATATGGTTACCTTTGCGTTAAACGATATTTATTTATAAATCATGAAGATAAAAGATAAAGTCACAATATCGGAATTAGGTAAACTAAACAAAAAAATAAATCATGGGATGATGATGGGGGTCGAGTATGAAGATCAGGTGCCCGACATAAAGTGGGTGTCCCAGCTGAAAAGAATTGTCTCAGCGAGACGGGGAAAGTGTGAAACAATCAAATTTAAAACAATTCAGACGGAGAAAAGGTAAGGAAAATAAAAGAAACATTAAATATCATAAAATTATTTCTTAGTAACAGTTGTAGGACTATGGAATAGATTCACTCACCAGATGTAAATAATTTAAATAAAGAAATTTGTGATATTTTACAACACCACAAAAGGCTTTCTTTTGATAATGTGTAAATTTTAAATTAAGATTGTTTATGTGTGCTTTATATATACAACTAACTGGTTCATTTTTTTCACATTAAATAAATGTATTATGAAAACGAACATGCCTTACTGTGTAAAATCCAAGATTTTCGTCTGTATAGTGGCTTTTTTCTCTCTCTTTTTTTTCCCTTTTTAGTTACCCCTTCCTTTATGAAGGCGACTGCGACAGAGACCTGACTGAACAACAACCCCGGCGTGGATTTCTAGTTTTGTTGTTAATAATAGAGACGACAGGAGAAGAGGAAGGAGTTGAAGTCTGTTAGGAGGAGACTGTGGTGGGCTGAAGGCAGGGGGTGGATTAGTAGTCGGTAGTGTATATATTTACACAGTAACACATATTGTATTATTATTATTATTAACATTAATTTACAATTAATTATCGCATATGTGCATTTGAGCGTCGGGACAGTGTTTTATGTTCAGCGTGAGTAGGTGAGCTGAGATGTAACTGTGGACTTTGTACACAATTTTTAATTTTGATTATGTAAGCGTTTTTTTTTTTTAAATTAAAAAGTGTGACTGAGTGTGCATGGTAATCAATTCAACAGATATAGATATAGAAAGATAGAGATATTGAGATCAGAAAAGATTGAGAGATGTGCGTAGACTGAGATAGATGTGCTAAATGATATGATAGATACATACGAACAGACTGAAATAGATAGATAGAT
>VCCN01000620.1:285149-295860 GCA_006491835.1 Architeuthis dux
TTCAGATATGTCAATTGGGAGCCGACATATGAAATTCTGTCTCTGTTGATGTGTGCTGACGGCCATTTTGTTTTATGCAAATCAGGTAGTTCTTCCCTACTTTTTTCTTGGGAACATCTTTTTTCTGAAAGAGGACATCCTAAGGAACATTTTGGTACCCTAAATGTAGAATCATGGGGGGTGGGGTGCACGGTAGGCCCTGCTGGCCCCCGGCCTAAATAGTCTATATAGAAAGTTATAAAAGGCTATACAATTTATAAATAATCCCACCCAATATTTATAGTATAAATAATGGGTGGGGTTATATATGTATTTGTATGGATAGAGGTGAAGCAGTTTCAAGCGCTGGAGATGGTTTATGTTATAAAAGTTAGCACACTAAAATTAATTCACATCACATTCACAGGAGGGGGGTGGGTGATTTTCAGGAGGAGCTAGCCCCCTTGGCAACGGGCCTGCTATGTTAATACTCAAGGCCGGGCAGAACTGGTAATAGGCCCTGGTCAGATGGGAAATTTAGGCTCCCATTTCAAACTTATCATTAAGTATTTTTGTAATCGATACTAACTACATATGATTTATGTATGGGTATACAGGGAGTCCCCAGGTTACGAACGAATTACGTACCCAGGTCTGTTCGTAAGTTGGATCTGGACGTAATGCGTGGGGTTATTTATTTATTTGTATGGAGAGAGGTAAAGCAGTTAAGAATTTGCATTGGAAAATTTTAGCCCAAAATACACACAGATTTTAAAATGTAAAATTTTAAGATCTGCGTCGGTTTTGGGCTAAAGTTTTCCACTGAATATGCGCAATGTTTTTATTACGAACCACTGTATGTAACACATTTAAAAATTCTTTTTATTTATGACAGTTCGTTCGTAAGTACGAGTTGTTCGTAAGTCAGACGTTCGTAACTCGAGGACTACCTGTATACATGTACGCCTCTGGACAGTGTTACCAACTAAAAAAATATTTTCGCGCTAGTTTGACTGCCAAAAAGCGCTTTAAAAAAAGCGTTAAAAGGCGCTAATAAGAGCTACAAAGTGCTAAAAATAGCCAGAAAATGGCCAAAAAACGGCCAAAATGTTTTAAGCGAAAACTCGCTAATTTAGCGCTTTTTGCACTACCAAAACAAGAAACGCGGTAAATCTAGTGCGAAACTGCCTCTGGGGTAGGCCCACCTCAAAACCGTAGGCCGGGGCCAAATGGCTCCACTGGATCCCCTCTCTGCCCGGGCCTGTTTATACATACCGCTTTTCAAACCAACGTCTTCATCTAATCAGCCACAACCTTCGCCCCTCAACCAAGTACCAGTAAAACTAATTAAAAACGCTTTATTATCACTCGCCCTTTCGTAACAGAAGCTATTCTCCTGAATCGTTCGTTTTAAGGGACGGAGGAGTGTTTAAGTCCCCCCCAGGCAACTCGTTCACAACTCAGGGTCTTTTTTTCTTTTTTTTTTTAGTTCTGTGACAAAGGAAGTCTATTCGTCTCCAACTTGAAACCACCCGGATTGTGGGTAGCAGCATTATTACGTATTTACTTCGAGATGCGAAGTAAGCTTTTGTGATGGAGATTCGCAATTTAAAGAGCTGTCGTTTACGTATCTAGTTATTCGCAAGGACGAGTATTGTCAAATCCCAGGACAAAGTCAGAATTTCCTATGTAACAAGAACAAGAACAAATCTCACCAAAAATAGGAGAGTAAACTGACATAAATTAAAGCAGCATTTCATTACCGGGATTTAAACTCGCGGTCAAGTGATTTCTAGCCTGGTGTGTTACCATCTGCGCTAAACTGACAAGTTTGACATATCTGCGAAATGTATAGTAGAATTACGCAAGGAAGTAGAAGTAGGAGCAGAGTTTGACTCTGTAGCAGCCAGGCTTGTTTTTTTCTCTTCTTGCAAGAGTTCTTAGGCAGGAGACATGGGCCACACCCTTAATTATTTGGGTACGTCAGAAGGTTTCATAGAAGCCAGTAAAGATACAACAATACCTTGAATAGTGAGGTTTTGATTAGTGTGGGTTTTGATATAGTACGGTCAAAGTATTGCTATACAAGTTAATGTAACTAAATATAAGATGAAAAACAAAACACAGTAAATTATAATAAGACCTTGAACAGTGCGGTTTTGAACAGTATGGACAATTTTGGAACGAATTAACTGCACTAATCAAGGTATACATGTACTGTTATTATTTTATAAAGCGGATCACTAACATAACCCATACACGCCCATGTACAGATATCTCCCGCTTCTCGAAAGTTCGCTTTACGCCACTTATTGGCTTTTACGAAAAAGGGCGTAAAGCGAAAAAAGCCATCAGCATTCCTTTTCGATTTTCCCCTCTCTCTCTTACACCCCAGTCTCCTGTACCCACATCCATCCCAACCTCCGACGACTCAGCCTAACATACCATCATCAACATTTTTGGGATCTGAGAACGCTTAAAGATTTGTAGCGTGAAAATTAATGGTAATTGCTTTTTCGCTTCAAGCAGTAGTGTCCCAATCGGGGGGGGGGGTTATTGGATAAAAAAAAGTCCAGTCTAGAGATAGGGCTTTCTGCACTTCTATCCATCAAGTCGAAGGCTCGAAATAAGCTCCAAGTTGAGAATGATTTAAGATGTGCTCTCTCACTAATAGACCCACAAGAACAGAGATCACATTGATGTGTATATCAGTTACGATAGCAGAATGCTTATTTCTTTTGTAATGAATTTGAATTTCAAATAATGTGTTCTAATTATTTTCGCTTGCTTTCTTTGAGTTGAAAATATACAGCAGCAGCTGTACAATTATAAAATTCATTCTTAGTATGAAGCCATCTAATTATACGTAAAATAAAGTTATTATTTGAAATTATTCTTGGTTGCAACTTAAAAATGGAAGGGGGGAATACTAGTAATCTTATTGACAAAACGACTCGAAAAGGTTGGGAACCACTGGCTTAAATCATTGCCGATTATTTTTACTAGATAAATGCATTGCGAAGAGTTGCCTTTAGGCTTTAATTGCAAACCTTACGAAAGGTTTTAATAGGAATTCCCTACTTCAGGATAATAGGAGAAACCCGTATAACCAGCAGTTTGGAATATATACCTATATATTTTTTGGAATATACTGTGCAGTGATTGTTAACACATCTCGCTAAACAATTTCTGTTTTTGTGAGTTCAATCCTTACTGGGTGCCTAACTCAAATAAACTCAGCGAGATAATTATTGGACGAAGCCAAATTCAGTCAAAGACAACTGTTATAGAACATCTCTCGAAGAGCAAAATCACTGGTACCAGGTCGTAAGATATTTGTTGATCGAAGTTAACACTGGTACAAGGCCTGATTAATAAAACACCCAGCGAACATTACTGCTAGCGTGATATTGGTTGATTGAATACAACTCTGGTACAAGACTAATTTTATGGAAAGGCATTGCCAATGATTTTGACAAGAGAAAAGCATTGGATATGATTTTGACAATAGAAAAGGATTGCCAATGATTTTGACAAGAGAAAAGCATTGGATATGATTTTGACAATAGAAAAGCATTGCCAATGATTTTGACAAGAGAAAAGCATTGCCAATGATTTTGACAAGAGAAAAGCATTGGAAATGATTTTGACAAGAGAAAAGCATTGCTAATGATTTTTAAAAGAGAAAAAGTATTGTCAATGATTTTAAAAGAGAAAAGCATTGCTAGTGATTTTTAAAAGAGAAAAAGTATTGTCAATGATTTTTAAAAGAGAAAAGCATTGTTAATGATTTTTAAAAGAGAAAAAGTATTGTCAATGATTTTTAAAAGAGAAAAGCATTGCCAATGATTTTTAAAAAGAGAAAAGCATTGCTAATGATTTTGACAAGAGAAAAGCATTGCCAATGTTTTTGACAAGAGAAAAGCATTGCCAATGTTTTTGACAAGACAAAAGCATTGACAATGATTTTAATAAGAAAACACCATTGCCAATGATTTTAACAAGAGAAAACCATTGCCAATGATTTCTACAAGACAAAACCATTGTAAATGTTTTTGTCAAGACAAAACCATTGCCAATGATTTTAATAAGAAAAAAAATCATTTCCAATGATTTTAACCAGAGAAGAGCATTGCCAATGATTTTGACAAGAGAAAAGAATTGTCATTTTTACAAGAGAAATACTTTCGTAAAATTGCCTTTACGCTTCAATTGTGGTTACATCTCTCTCCTTAATGATACAAAAAGACAGATGATATCCTCTCCATTCATGATTTACTCCGTCCGACTCTTTGTGTTTTAATATGTAAGGGTTGCAAACACCGTTTTTCAGAACCCCTTGTCGCATTATTCGCCTGTCCACCCAGCTAATGTACACCTGTGTTAAATAAAACCATTAATCGACCCGCATCACTTGAAATAGCCCACTACTTCATTCCGCTCATGGGCTAGGGGCGAACGGTCAGTCCTGATGCTTGGTAAATTCGCTCTCTACAGTTGCACGGGGAAATACAAAAGGACACTTGATTGCGTACATATGTCTAGACCAGTGGCGTAGCTAGAGACACCTAGAGATTTGGGAACCCGGGGGTGGGGGCTTGACTCCTTGAGGGGTCCCCTCCAACATTTAGTAAGATTTTATGAAAAAGGAAGATTTGCTATAAATAGACATGCAATATCACTTAATTGGTTGAAAATAAACCCAAATGCTGAATTACTATCTATGAAATTAATGTATGTACAAATATATGCTTGTTATTGTATAATGTCAGCAGAAATGCAGTAGGTGAACTACAATATGTAGAGGTTTCGATGGCCCCTCTATATTGGGCGCTCGTGGGTTTTTTTCAAATAGCCCCTCTCCTCAGCTAAGCTTCTGGTCTACACGTTTATATATAGCTGAGTGAAGCACACATTCACTAGTTTTGAGTTGAAGAAACTCATCGAAAAACTGTTTTCCCTTTACTATATATTCATATCTGTCTTCCAGCATGTTCAGATCTTTTTGTGAATCGTAGGCCTGTTTGTTGGTTTAGGTAGTTGCATATTATAGGAAAAGTTGGTTTAGGTAGTTGCATATTATAGGAAAAGCAATGAACTCAATTTTCTGGGCAGACAGGAGGAGAATTGGCGCAACATACTCTTCCTTGTATCCAGTACGTTAATGTACTTGTAAAACATGTAATGCCTACATAATCTATATATTTATTTTTTAAACATAATATCAAAAACTAATTTATCTGCTGATTAAACTTTTTTGATTGCATTATACAAAACTTAATGCAGCTGAAAATTAATTAAACACTTATTAAATTGTTATTTATACACAAGAACAGAGTCTGTTCAAAACCTGCGATGTTGTTTGCATAACTTTTAACATTCGTTTCTGACATTATTGACAAAGTTACAGAAGTTCATTAAAATTTCAATATTTTATCCAAAATACAAAATTTCATAACAAAATTATAGAATTTGAGAGTCTGAGTATCATATCAGTCACAAATAGTTTTATTACAGAAATTACAGAAAATAATAGTTTTATCAGAGAAACAAATGTTGCCAAATGTTGCCAAATGCTGCTAATTTTTATCAAAAGTGGAAAATATAGATGCTTTCAACCCTTTTCAGTTTGGTCTGAAGGAAAGTGAATTTGGCTCTCATAGACCTGGCGACTTTCTGCCATCTACACTCCCTAACCCGTCTTTGCATTTCAAGCTTTTTCGATTTGGTCTGAAAGTGAATTTGGCTCTCAGAGACTACTCTCTATATATATCTCTTGCCCCCCCCTCTCTCTCTGGATGTTTTCAACCCTTTTCAATTTGGTCTGAAAGAAAGTGAATTTGGCTCTCATAAACCCGTCTCCCCCCTCCCTCTCTCTCTGGATGCATTCAAGCATTTTCAATTTGGTTTTAAAGAAAATTTGACTCTCAGAAGTAGACTTATTGTGAAAGGCCTGACTCTGTGTTGGAGTGTGGTGGGAGAGATAGTGGGCTGGTTGGGTGGGTCTTGGTATATGCGTGTGTGTAAGTGTGTTGGTGGAAAACATGTGTGTTTGTGTGTGTGCAAGTGTCGTTGTATGCGTGTATATGTACGAAGTTCGTGGCTGGTGTTAACAATGGGAGGCGTAGTAGGCTTTGTTTTTTGGCTGGATTTGTGTGTATGTGTCTGTGTCTGTGTGCGTGTGTGTATGTATGTGTGTGTGCGTATGTGTTTGGGAATGTGTTTATTAGTATGTGTGAACCTAGGTGTGTGTGTGTGTGTGTGTGTGTGTATTTTAGATGTATTGTAGTGATATTTTGGAATGTACTATCTTGCTTCTATGGAGTGTCGGGTAGTTTTGTTGGTAGTATTGATGCCCTGTTGTTTGGTTATAAGTCTAGCTATGTGCGGTGAGATATTGCAGAAGCCGGGTCTTTGTTGTATTGTGTTGCTTATTGCGATGAATGCTATCTCAACTCATTGTATAGTTTTGTCGTGAATGTAAGTGTTTAAGTAAATATTTAAACGTCTATGTTTTTCCAGGAAAATGCTCATAGCGCACTGCTTAATAAATTTAATGTTGATATGATTTTAAAGTTTACTCATTTTTAAGCATACCAAATATTTTAATATTATGTTGTAGGCATTCTTTGAAAGAATTGTTCAAAATATGATGCATTCGAAAGTATTTTAACAGTTCTTTATTAATTATATTTGCTTCCGCTACTCAACAAGGCCAAACCCGACAAGGCAAAGATAAAGAAACACCCGAATCCTACGTTATAAGGTTTGCCTCCTTTGAAGTTAAAGCTTACCCCATCACATTCGGATTTTACCCCCTGAGTATATATATCGGCCGAAACGTCGTGTTAACAACACAAGCAACAACAAGGAGTTCAATCGTGTTAATGACCCTTCTCAAAACTATAGACAATTTGCTATTATTCTTCCTTAGAAAATAGTTTCATAGACATTTAAATATATCCGTGAATGTTTTCATGGGTATTAACTAGTGTGTACCAGCTCAGAATAGCATAGAGAGCCATGGAAAGAGCAATTCTAGGGATAACTCTAAGAGATAGAAAAAGATCAACATGGATCAGAGAGAGGACTACAGTGAAAGGTATTATACAACTAATTAAGCAGCAAAAGTGGAGATGGGCTGGTCACCTAGCAAGAAGAAATGAAAATAGATGGATGAAAAGACTAACCGACTGGTGCCCATGGGACAGTAAACGAAGTAGGAAAAGACCAGACACAAGATGGAGGGACGAGATAGAAAAGTTTGCCGGTAAGACTTGGCAGAAGTTAGCACCAAGATAGGTCGTCATGGAAGGAGATGGAAAAGGCCTTTGTCCAGCAGTGGACTTATAACGGTTGCTGCTGCTGATGATTATATTAAGCAGCGTTTGCCATTGTGAATAACTAGAAATGACATACCTGCCACAGTTCTGTAAACATGAGTTTATCTATATTAAATTTGTCACCCATTTTATCTATTCTAAGATTGCAAAGAGGAAAACACAATCTGATAAAACAAAACCGGAAAAAACAGTTTCGTGCTAATCTGTCAATTAATAATACTAGCCGAATACCCGTCCTACGAACGGGGTATTCGGCTCGTATGTATAATGAAGTGAGATTGTTTCTGTTTGGTTCTCTGTCCGTAACAATGGACTCTTCCACTTAAAGGTATCAATTTCGCCGATGAAAATATTTCCTATCCACCATTTCGAACAATGGACTCATCCACTTTGTTTTGGTTACACATACTTACATTAAGATCATTATTGATATTGAGCACATATCAGATATCAGCATCGGTTTTGGTTACAAATCCTTACGTTAGGTTCATTATAAAGAGGATTCACGGGACACATATGTATAAATAAGAACACGAAACAATTAATAATAAATGTGTCTACCTCTGTTTGCGACAACTGCTCGGCACCGACGGCGATAACGTTTCACCAAATCTTGTAGTTCGGCCAAAGGAATCCAATCCCACTCTTTATGATTCCTTGAAGTAGCTTCTGGATTGTTTGGACAGTTGGCTGGTGATTATTGCGTGTTCGTCCCATCGGGACCTGATTCAGCTAGTGCGGAGCCTGTAGCATATGTTATACAGGGTGTCCCTAAAGTCTAGACACCTAGGAAATATCACTATTTATAACTAACTATATTTATTTTGACCCACAGATTAAATATGAGTTCACCAGACCATAGTCCCCTTTACTTCTTTTTCTGGGCTATGCTAAAGGAAAAAGTGTACTCAATGAAAATTAAAGATACGAGACACCTGAGAGAACACATCATAAATGAATGTGCTCAAATTGACGGAAATATGGAGTTAATGTATCGGGTTCATGTGAATCTCGCAAAGAGCATTGAACTTTGCATCGCAAATGGTGGAAAACACATTGAAGATGTTATTTATTAATATTTCAATTAAATAAAATGTGGTTCAAATTCTTTTATTGAAAATATGCATTTTGCCTATGTGTCTAGACTTTAGGGACACCCTGTAGAGGGGCCTTATTTTTTAAAAAGAAATACTCATAAATATTAGAACGTATAATGTTTTTTACTTGCCTAGTAAAGTAACTGATTTGTTTAATTTGCTATACAGCCAGATAATACGACAAATACGTCTGACATTTCAATAATAATATTACTTCGTTTTGATTTTTGTGCAGCGGCTATGACTTCAGTTTCGAATACATTCGTATTTATTCGTATATGTATCACATAGATACCACAATCCCATTAATTACTGTGTTTGAGTAATATCTGGAATTAAAGGTGATCATTTGCTAAAATCACTAACCTTAAACAGCCAGTCATTCATAAAAGTTGAAGGTAGATTAGTTCAATAGCATTAGAGCGAGTGCAGAATCACTGAATCGAAATTGATAGCTTGCAATCACTAATAATTGGTGTATATTGTTCATTATTTGTTGGCAGTAGCCATTAAATATCTTTCATTTTTGAAGCCAGTCCTTCCCATTATATTTGAATTTCAACCTTACACATCAACCTCCAGCTTTTGCCCAAAAATTTGGTCTTTAAAATTTGACCCATACACGAGTATATACGGTAATAATGAATCTAGGACAATTCGGCCGAAACTTTTCTACCCCGGACATTTCGGCCGCGTTGTTTTTACATGAGGTAGGGCTGCAATCAACCTCTGCGAAAATGATCCGTATCCGTAGTCGATTTCGTCAATGGTTGTTAGAATTCGTACTTACCTAAAACAAAAGATTGCCAAAATTTCTGATGCAATTGTAAACATTTCAAATACAAATATATCTGGGTTTCTACAGACGTTTTTATGAAGACACATGGTTCACTGGTTATTGTTGTCAAAAAGTCAGTGGTACAACCTATTAAAAAAATGTTGTTCTATTTTTATCAAATATTTGATCCAGTAAGCTCCTAAACGTAAAACATTTTAATTAAATAAAAAAAAGCTTAAATAACATTACCTGAGAAAATAAATTTTAAAAAGCTATAAAAAGTAGAGAAATTTTTAAAATTTTTTTATAAAACACATACAACAAACTTATTATTATTTTAAATTGCATTAGATTTATACATTTTGATTCTATTTCATTTTAAATCCCATCTAGTTAGTCATTTTCGCCTTTTAAAAACAAAACCCGGTCGAAATGTCCGGGGTAGAAATATTTGCGGCCGAATTGTCCGCGGCCGAACTATCCGGCTACGACGAATAGTCTCCACTGGCATTCGGAATCTCGGTTTGTAGCTGGACGGCGCTCTTCCGACGGTCGGATTCTGATGCTATTATCCGATCATGATTCACTTCCGTTATTGGCAGGGGTTGATGGTGTCCATGTACAAACCAATACTTATACGCGTAGGTACATGGTTATTGTTTTATATTCTAGTCTAACAAGGCTACAATTTTTGGATGAAGTAGGGAATAAGCACCCCGAAATTGACCGAATTGAAACGCACACATTTTGCCTCGACATCGAATGAATGAAAACCACTTTTTTCGTTTTGATCATCAAGTGTCTGTCAACTTTAATATCGAAACTGATTAGACCTTTGTGTTTTACTATATTCAGAATTATAAGGAGTAGCGCCTGTTTCAACTGGATGAAAATAGTTTTTAAAAACTTTGAGATTATTAATTTCGATCTCACTCTTATTTTTAAACTTGTCAAAAAAGGTCCGTGCAAATTAAAGCTGCGATCATTCCTACAAAACACGTATTTGTTTATCTTGGTAAGACTGCTTACGTTTCAGTGACGTCACCGGTGACGAAGCAAAATGTGTCCGTTTCATTTCGGGGTGCTTATTCCCTACTTCATCCCAATTCTTTCCATAATTTAACTCTCAGTTCACTGATTTTGAGTATTCTAAGATCAAATTTAAGATTAAATTGCTTTTAGTTACTACCTTTATATTAAAAAAATTAATTTAATTAGGCGTTATATAAAAAAACCCAAAAGTGTCCAGTGTAGTGCATTTTAAGGAGTTGCATCACTTGCCTGCAGAACCTTTTCCACCAAAGTTTAAATGGACAAATATTGATTAACATTTATCAAAAAGTGCAAAAAGATTTAGGTCCTTGGCAGACGGTCTTAGCAGCTTCAGGTCTTTGAGCTTCTGTGCCCTGTATGGAGGCAGTATAGTGCCCAAATTCCGTAGGGATTTGATATGTGTATTTTATAGGGTGGTGTTATATATATATATATAATTATCCGTACTGCGGTGCTATTGT
>VCCN01000623.1:0-19270 GCA_006491835.1 Architeuthis dux
AATATCAAATTACCAAGAGTGAAAATGAAATCTACAGTTGGGATCAGTCAGCCATTATTTGATACCCAAACAGCCCTTTCCCCCAACCCTACTCCAAAAAGAAAACCCTGTCATTTATGAATGAGATGTAAACATTTTATTGTATGGTATTCAATGTTAGAATCAATAAATATAAAAAGATATGCCTATTATGACAATTTGTTAAAAGAATACATACTCATGTAACAGCTGTCACAATACAATCAAAAGTGATATTATTAAATGAAGTTAGTTAAAACTATAACTCTTTTAATGCCAACTAACAACAAACCAGAACAAACTTTCTGACTACCTAATAAATATAGGGTGTTCCGTAAGTAGGTCCTTTCCTACTCATTGTAAGGGGAGTAACTTTGTATTGACTCAGCTGAGAGATGTATTGAGGTTTGAAGATTTTGTTTTGATACAAAGTTACTCCCCTTACAAGGTAGGAAAGGACATTCTCACAGGACACCCTGTAAGTTGTTTACAAGACTTGGTTTGTTCAACAGAAAATATTTTTGAAGGTCCTAATTTGTTGAAAATAAAAGTAACATTTTATTTATTAAAGTATCAACATTAATAAAAGATGACAATCAGTCCCAAATAATAATAAGTGAAATAAACATTGCTGTTTATAGCTGTAATAGATACAAATAGTTTGTTTTCATTGAGTAAGATAGAATGACAGATGCACACACGACTGTATATGAAACCTTTGAATAAAGTCTTTGTATTTGTTGAAGTCTTTCAGCTTATTATAATTAAACTATTTGGACAAAAATGTCATTGATATTCATTGAGAACTTTTTGAGATATTGTGCAGACAAACAGATGGATATGAATACATATACCTCTCTCCAACTTTGTTGGCAGAGGTCAGGCCTGGTCCAAAGGTTAACCAAATCAAACGCAGCTGGGCGTTGGGGGCATTCTGGGCGTGCCAATGGGGTCTAGGGGCAAAGCCCCAGAAAGTTTTGAATTTCCTAGCAACTCATGTAATTGAGTATAAATTATAATAAAGACCAATCAAGCTATCATTTTAGCAGTCTGGGATGATAAAATATATCATTTTCAGCAGTTTAATATTGGCATAAAATATTTGTTTGATCTGTAAAAAGTTACAGGCCTGGAGGTAAAATATTGTCATGAGTAAAGAAGGAAGTGAGAATATCAACTTAATTGATTATTGATCTGATTGACTTCTCATAATTTCTGCTTCTTTGAAAATTCATGTCCTTAGAAATTAATTAAAAATTGTCTTTAGAAATTAATTTTTTCATTACAAAAATTTAAATTACTAAATACTAATTTTTTAATATAAATTTAAGTTATGAAGTGTGTGTATCTGTGGGTTTGTGTGAGAGAGAGGAGAGAGGGGGGATGTAATACTATGTAAATTTTTGCACCAAATTATCAATGTTTTTCTTTACCTTTTACATTATGACAATTTAATTTGTACACACACTCTCTCCCCCCGCTCTCTCTCACACACACACACACATATAAACTTTAACAGTTTGCCAGAACAATTTGCTCGTCCCACCAAAATATTGGAAGCAGCATTTTTTCTTACATCAAAGAATTGAGCATTTTCAGGTTTAGTCTTCTTAATGTTGAAAAACATGAGTAATTATTAATTAATTAATTAAAAAATGAACCTGGCTTAAACAAATCAAGTTTAAATATTAAATATATAGGCTCACTTTGTCTTAATTTGGCCTTGTATTATATCGGAACTATTTCCTCCCTACACCGGTTTTAAGCATGCGGAATCAAAGCGGTGTTAGTTTTAAAAAAACGTCTCTTCCATCTGTGATACCAAGTGTTAATACGGTAAAGTGTAAAACTCAAGAAAGAAGCTCAGGTAAAACTTTTGGAGATTGTTAAAAAATTTAAATCTAAAATCTAAATCTAAATTTAAATTTATTTGTTTGTTTAAACAACAAAAGCTTCAGATTACTTAATGTCTACGATAATCAATTAGGCTTTATTATTGTGTATTCCGATCGGCACTTTCAATTTTGAACGTTATATTTGGCTTTGGATCTTCGGGTAGGTGGTCCCGATTGTAAAGTTTCATACCCTCGCTCACTCGATATTAAAAACGTCGCACAAATAAAAACAAATTAGAATTAATGAAATAAAAACAATAAAAAGAAAATGATGTTTGAAATAGAAAAACGGGAATGGTATGTCACATGGTTTTCAGATCAAATAAAAATCATAGCATCTTTTGTTTTTGTCAATTGAAAAAAATATTAAAATTCATGAAGAAAACCATAACAATTAAAATACAACTGAGGAGTTAATGCTTTGTTTCGTTGACGTGAGAAGAACAGATACTACACTCTGATCTTGAACTAAAGGCGCATTCCGATCGGGACCCCAATGCTCTGTGCGAGTGTCCTTTTTTTTCTGTATTGACTAAAAATCACGATTTCTGTGTTAAATAATAAAACTAAGCCTCAATTGATTTGTTTTTAAAACTAGTATTAAGAAAAACAAAAATTAAATTCTTAATTTACTCATGTGACATAAACTTGCTTTAGATTTATTGAATTACTCGTTTACCCAGATGCTGTCCAAAAAATGACGGTATAATTAATTTTTCACTCCTAAAAAAAAAACCTCACATATCTTCTATCTTTTTTGTTTCCATACGAGCACAATGTGAATTTTAAACCTTCTAAGGTTTTTTCTTTAACACACATTTCCATTTATTGAATAATATGATTGTTTTTGCCGAACTAAAGTCAGGTTAGGTGAACAAATGAATCAATGTGTGTAAAAAAAGAAATGTTGGATAATGCAGCCTTTATTATTTCAATTTACTCGTGACAAACTTGCTTTAGATTTATAGAATTACTAGTTTACCCATAAGCTGTCCAAAAAATGACGGTATAATTAATGTTGCAATTGCATTGTATACTTATAAAATATCAAAAAGATTATGTTGCTCTGCATTTTCTTGTTTATGTTGAACTTGAAAATAAACAAGCAAAAACGGCACTACTACTCAAGAAAATGGATCCGCCGCTTTAAAAAAAATAGAGAAAAATCTTCGCAAGTAAATTTTGTACGTTCAATCCATAAGACCTTTGTTTTCTCAGGAAATTTGTCACGTCATTTTTTTTAAGGTTTTAGGGTGGGGGTTCTATTATGCTACTATAATGCTAAGCTGGGCCCTTATTTTACGCCAATCGCACGGAAGTACGGCTTACATGAATTAACTTTCCCTTGTTAGGTCTGCGTTGAATTGCTGCTTACGTCATAGAAACGTGCGTACTAATGAATTCCCTCTCCTCCCTTTTTAAAAATAAAAATATTAATAAATTTTAACCCGACTTTTTAAAACCTTCCATAATGAATTTAAGGGATGTATTTGGTAAGTGTTATACATATATCTCTGCAAAGGACTTTCTCAGGGAGAAAAACTTAATTCGCAGTGAAATACTCACATGTAGGACATGTGATAGATTGATGACCGAAGTAAAATATAGAGGAGGAGTAGAGTTAATATGGCGATGTCCCCCTCACAAAAGGACAGTTTATTTGCGTCACGGAAGTTTTTTACAGAGTCAAAATATCCTTACAAAATTTCATCTTGCTAACATATGTATGTTCCTGTGAAACCCCAATGACAACAGCTACAAATATGATGGGCATGTTGGGGCGGACCATTATTCAATGGTACAGTTATCTTAGGGAGCTTTGTTCCCAAAGGTTACTAAATAACCCAATCCAAATTGGAGGGCCTGGAATTATTGTGGGAATTGGCGAAATCACAAAACCACGGAAATAGGCTTTCTGAGCGTTGTGCTGATCCCAATAATTAAAGATTATATTAAACCAGGAAGCACAATTCACACAAACTGTTTGAAAGCCTATGGAATCTATCAGATAGCTGTGGACCCTAAATACATTCACTGGACTGTAAGTAAAGTGTCCCGTCTCTTAAGAGACAACTCCCAATGGAGTATACACCCAGTGACGAAGACCCAGTTTCTGTTGCATGCGTCAGCTTAGTGATCCTTGCAAGTTTCAAGTCTGGTCGAGACCATGACTTTATTCTTACAAGTTTTTATGACCACCCCCTAGGCAGGATGCAAGTCCACCAAAGGGATACCTCCACCCTAATCACACAGCTTAGAGTGTACTCAATTATCAACTGAGTGCACAGGGAAATTTGTCCTAAGGAAGAGTTTTCCACACTCTTCGCTCATACCGGGAATCGAACCCAGTACCTTCTGTGTGTGAGGCAGATGTGCTAACCATTACACAATCCGAGCTCACTGGACTGTGACACACAAACCATGTGGAGTGTATTTTGAGAAAGGCTAAAAAGAAATTTAAGAAAATTTTGGCTGTACATTCATCAATGTTACCCTCACATCTAAACGAATTTATGTGGCGAATGGAATATGGCAAGAGTCACTCTGATGCTTTTGACATTTGGAACACATTTCCAAATTGTATTCCACACCATAAAATAGATTCTGTGTTAATTGTTTGTTCTTAAGTTTGATAAATTAAATTGTTTTGTTTGGGCACTATCAGAGCAGTGGGTTCCCGATCGGAATGCGCCTTCTACTGCCTTTATTTCAAGATCAAAGTGTAGTATCTGTTCTTCTCAAGTCAACTTGTGCTCAGACTGACTACCCTCCGGCAGTAAGCAAATAGCGTTGATCAGATTCGAGTCCCATCCGAGGCTTATTCTTTATTTTCCAATCAACGCTATTTGCTCACTGCCAGAGGGTAATCGGTCTGAGCAAAAGTTATGATATGAAGGTAAAAAGTAGTCATAAAAAATTCAAATAATAATGATTTATAATACTTCATCTAACAAATAAAAACGGAGAAATGTATTAAATACTGTAACTACCAGAAATGTAAACAAACGATCGGAAAGAAGAGTAGGTTTCAGGTTGTTATTTCGATTTTCTGCTCCCAGTTAGGCTCGATGGTGTAATTGGTAAAGCAGACTGGGCGGAACGGTGCTTCCCCTGGCTAGGGGATGTGGATTCGAGTCCCACCTGAGGTTTATTCTTTATTTTCAGATCAACGCTATTTGCTCATTGCCAGGGTAATTGGTCTGAGCAAAAGTTGCGATAAAAAAACAACTAATAAAATTTAAGATGAAGGTAAAAAGTAGTCACAAAAACTTTAAATAATAATGATGAATTGACATATTATTATTGTAAATTGCATTAGATTAGCATATATTTTGATTCTATCTCAATTTAAATCCCATCTAGTCAGTAATTTCCGCCTTTAAAAACAAAACACGGCCAAAACGTCCGGGGTAGAAAATTTGCGGCCGAAACATCTGCAGCGAACAGTATCCAAAATTAATGTCAGTTCTATCTAAGGGAAGCAACTCAGTACACCTAAAATTACCAGTAAAATTGAATACTCTTGATAATTAATCGGACGAGTTGCTTCCCTTAGAACCAGCATTAATTTTGTGACAAATCAGGAGTTACTCTTGGGACACCCTATAGAAAAGTATTACACATACACAAAAAAATATAGATACACATTGCGTCTTATATATGTGGATATAGAACTTAAGGTTCCAGATCTTTATTATATATTTGGCGTAAAAAGGTATGAGTGAAAAAACATTCAGTAATGAACAATTGCAAAAAAAAAATAACAATTTAATAAATATCACCAATTTGTTTTGTTTCCTTTTTTACTGACATTACAATATTGGATTTTTAATAAAGTACTACTTTTTTGCGTAAAGGGTCTGGAATATAATAATTTTTAATTAAAGTAGATTATATTTGCTGCATGAATAAACTAAGATTTTTGGGTATCCTTTATTTCAGCATCCGAAAATAATTTCGGATCCCAAATGACTTAATTACTTCCCTTGGATTCTAATCACGGATTTTTTAAAGTTTTATTTTTTCTCTTTCTAATAACCACCACAATGAATTTTCATAAAGTCCAAAAACAAATGTGATAATTGATCAGGATTTTCAGCCACTGAATTATAAAAATAATTTTTTCCATAAATTTAAAAAAAAAAAAAAATAATTTTTTTAATTCAACATTTGCAAATGCTGTTCAAATTTTCACTCCTAAAAAAACTCACATATCTTCTATCTTTTTTGTTTCCATACAAGCACAATGTGAATTTAAACCTTCTAAAGTTTTTTTTTCTTTAACACATATTTCCATTTACTGAATAATATGAGGTCAGATTTTTTTGCCGAACTAAAGTCAGGTTAGGTGAATCAATGAGTGTAAAAAAAAAAGAAAAAGGTTGGATAATGCAGCCTTTATTATTTTTCTCCAAATACAAAGATTTCCCAAACTCCATTCAGGGCCGGCTCAAGGTACCAGCAACATGGGCTGTCGCCTAGGGTGCCAAGTACTACAAGACGCTTGTCATGAGTCTGAGACAGTAGGAATTTCCAAATACAAATGGGAAATTGGGAAAATGAAATAAATTAAACAGAAAAAAAACAAATAAAAATAAGAAAATTCCCTGATGTGAAGTCAGATTTTTTTTTTTAATATCTGCCAGTTAAATACTTTCTGTTGTGGTGAAACTAAGACATAATTGGCAAAAGAAATTCTCATGACCAACAACAAATAAGGGATCATGTTCCCATCAAGCACCCTAAATTTTTGCAAATCGAAAAGGATGCTTTTTTCCATGACACCAGTGACGTCACTGAAACAAAGTCTGCGTGTTGATAAAGAAAATACTTGACTGAACTGCTGTTGCTAGTCTGTCTCTGAAATGCTGGAAGTTACTTCGATAAAAAATAAGTTGTTTATAGGTTTGTTTGTTTTTTTAAACTAACAAACTTTCGAAATTACTAAGATACTTTCTTCCGAAAAAATTAACAACTATTTATTCGATAAAAAATAGGTTATTTATAGTTTTTTTCTTTTTTTAAAACTAACAAACTTTCGAAGTTACTTAGATACTTTCTTGTTTAAAAAAAAGAAAAAAAACTATAAACAACCTATTTTTTATCGAATAAATAGTTGTTAATTTTTTTCGGAAGAAAGTATCTTAGTAACTTCGACAGTTTGTTAGTTTAAAAAAATAAACAAACCTATAAACAACTTATTTTTTATCGAATGTAAGTAACTTCGAACATTTCAGAGACAGACTAGCAACACCAGTTCAGCCGAGTATTTTCTTCATCAACACTATTTAGTCAATTCTTTTACTGATTTTTTAAACAAATGCTGCCATATTAGGTCAGGTAACTTTATAAACAAACATGTCTGGTTAGTCACTCAATGGAAACCGTGACCTTCTTTTGGCAGCATGTCATGTTGGGGGTGATCAATTAAAAAGTTGGAAAAAGGGGATGATCAATGAATAAGTTACTTCTCTTGCCTTTTGTTGGGCGGTGAACAGTAAAAAGTCTGCATTTAAAAAAAACAAGTGTAATGGGATCAATTTAGCATAAACTTACGTTGTAAAACTGAAGGGAAACCTTTTCACAGGTCTGAAAGCTTTAGTCCTTTTCTTCACTTCTTATAATTAACCTGGCATAGACACGTACTTCAGCTGGTATTTTATAAAAGTAAATTTATTTTATAAAATTCATCTATATACTGAACAGTGACTTTTTCTGTTTGTTTTTCTGCCTGTAACAATGAACTCTCCCACTTAAAGATACAAATTTTGCTGATAAAAATATCTCCTACCTACCATTTGAAACAATGGACTCTTCCACTTGAACACATTCAGTAACTTTTTACTAAAACCTCAGATAAAATTGATAAGATGTAAACATGCAATATATAGTTTCTTTTATAAAATAAATAATCTCATAGAAATTTAAATATATCTATGAATTTTTTGAAGGGTAAAACTAGTTGGGCATAAAAATAGATTTATTTTATAAAAGTCAATTTGCTAAGAAGTATTTTTCACATGAAAAATTTCTCAAAAGCTTTTAAAATGTTTAATGGTAACCAATGAATATATTTCAGCTGTTCATTTTCCTGCATGAATTTCTATATTTTCTGTCTGTTAATGTTATTTTTTTCATTCAGAAATTCCATGGAATCCCTTGAGGACCTAAAAAAGAATGGGTGAAGTGAAGTGAAGTGAACGCAAGCAGCCTTGGCTGAAACTCGAACTCAGTCTGCCAATATCATTTTCTGTGCCGGTAACTGTTATGCCTCTCTGCATCGCCAATATCAACACCAGACACACAGATTCAGTTTGGAGTTTGTTCCTTAACATGTCCTTTCAAGAAGTTTATAGTGAACAAGACAGTCCTTTTGCTGTGGGAGTTTCTTTTGACACTCATCCATTGGAAGAAAGCATTTCAATTGAGAGGTTCTTTTGGACATGAAAGAAATTGAATAAGAATTTATTGATTAATTGATCTTCCATTTTTATATTTCATTGGCTTCATATCTAAATTGCTGCTGCTGATGTCTTCATGGTAGAACAGAAAACAAATATAGGCATCTCTTATTTTTTCATGAATAAAACTGTTCCTTAAAATGTCCTTTCAAGAAGTTTGTAGCAATCAAGACAGTTCTTTTGCTGTGGGAGTTTCTTTCGACACTCGTCTGTTGGAAGAAAGCAACAGTAGTCGTGTGGAAGATGCTCAACAAGAACGACCTTCGGAAAATGTTGGTTCACACCTGGAGATGGACAGACATTCTTTTGTGAAGAAGAGGAAGAACCCCACTTTGAAATTAAGAGGTAGTTATCTATGTCCCTTCTGTCCGAAAATATTCAGTTACAAATCAATATTGGATTTTCACGTGAGTCGTTTCCATTTAAATGCCTTTTCAATGGCGTCATCTCATAAAGATAAAATACTAGAAACCAGTCCAAAGGTCCTGCAAAGAAAAAGGATCTCTTTTGGTTTCCAGAAGAAAAGAATGCGGCCGAACATTGCTTTCCCAAGAAAGAAAAACACAACTTTGACGTTGCAAAATTTGTCTCCCTTTTGCTCAACGCCCTTGCAAAATCATTCCACGCTTAATCATCAACTGAACACGCGACAAAACATGGCAACCCAAGTGCACACACACTTCTTCCATTGTTCTTTGTGTGAGTACAAGACTGACTATAAGCCCACCTTTGATCGACACAACTTGAAACACACCATCAGCTGCTTCGAATGTAACCAGTGCCAAATGCCTTTCCTGAGGAAGGAGAATTTACTAACGCATCTCAAGTTAAAACATTCCGACACTGAAACAAACACAACACCAAGTCAGTCTGTTCAGCTTCAGTGTCCCCATTGTCAATATAACACGTCTTTTAAATCTGTCATGGACAGACATCTTCTCAAGCACAACCTGGCCACCCACACATGCGACATTTGTCAGATGCCTTTTATCAATAAAGGTCAGTTTGAAATTTCACATTTTCTGCATTTTTTGTCACTTTCTGTCACGCTAAAGTAAACAGAAAGACAAGGGGTAAAACAAAACTCGTGTCTATGTGTATGTGTACACTAAGGCACACAGCTACAGTATCGCCCATAAGTAAGTACACACTTACATTTCTTTTGTAATATGAGAAAAACATCAGAGATACAAAGACAGTAGTAGTAATAGTAGTGGTGTAGACAAACACACAGACATATACAGTATCGCCCATAAATAAGTACACCCCCTACCACTTTTTAATAGAAAGTTAATTTTTTTCTAAACCAAACATAGCAGGATTTTATTATTTCTAGTGGAACATTACACATTCTAAATGGATATTATCTGGTATTATTTATGACAAAACTCTACAACATTGAAACAGTTGCAAAAATATTTTTACATGGGGGCATACTAATTTTTGAATAGCAACATATTCATAGTTTTGGCAACAGAGTTTCAATGCTGTAGTGTTTGGTCATAAAAACTACCTGATAATATCCATTTTGATTGTGTAATGTTACACTAGAAATAATAAAATCCTGCTATGTTTGGTTTAGAAGAAAATGAACTTTCTATACACAAGTGGTAAGGCTGTACTTATTTATGGGTGATACTGTATATGTCTGTGTGTTTGTCTACATCATTACTATTACTACTACTACTGTCTTCGTATCTTTGATGTTTTTCTCATATTACAAAAGAAATGTTTTTTATCCAATTCTGTTGCCTTATTGTTTTAAAATTATTAAAAAACAGAAAATATGAAGAGTTGTAGAAAATCGATATAAAAATAAATTTCATTCCGAGGTATGTGTTTTTGTTTGTTTGCGATAAATACATTTATACTAAAATATATATTTGTATAATGTATCCATACATAAATAATCCTGTCATTTCTTATGGGTACTATGCTAGTTAAATCATATTTATCTTGAAAAAAAACTTGTTGATTGTAAATTTCCCGTTTCTAAACTGTCTTCATTAAATTATTTTCAGCCAATATTTTTTACCATATGAAGTTAAAACATCCGAGTGAAAGTGCAGTCATGACAAACGGAGCAGAGAAAGTCTTACACCAGTGTCTATTCTGTCCTTACTCCAATTCCATTTACAGCAAGGTCACACGACATATGAGGATTCAGCATCGCAGAGAGAGATACGAATGCAAAGTCTGTGAGTTGTTCTTGCTATCCGAAGCAGCACTGGAAGAACACATCAGACAGAATCATTTACACACAAACAATGTGAATGGAAGTGACCAGTTCGAATTGTCTTCAAAAGTCTCCCTTTCAACTGATGTCCCAGTGGGTCAATGTTTCTACTGTCCATACTGCCTAAATAGGTTGGATAACAAATCTTTCCTTATCCACACTGATGTCTCTAACTATGTCTGCCCAACATGCAACATGGCATTTTCTCGTCAATTGCTCATAGGGCCGAACATTCAGGCATTCGAGTCGAAAGAACCACGCTTCACACCTGAGGAATCTTTTAGCAATTTTCCTGACAGCACAGAAACACTCCATCTTTCTGATGTTCAACTCCTGGAAGAAATATATGTAGAGTCCGAAGACTTGCAGAATGACATTGATGTCAGGTCAAAAGAAGATTTGAAAAATAGCGCCAGACATGTTGGTCAAACCGATCAGATAAACAGCATCGATTTTATTGAAATCGACGATGATGATGATGATTCCGAGAGAATAGATGTTGATGCAAATGAATCATTACATTATCCTCGTGTCCTTCATTGCAATTCAAATGAGAAAGATGTAACCTCTAATGTGTGCATAGAGGAGACCCACTTCCCCGATAAAGACAACGAACGTGACCCTCTAATGGGCAACTCCCCAAATGAGACTTTGCCAACTCCTGGGCCATCAACTTCACTCGATCAGTCAAATTCCATTTCAAAAAGAGGCAGGTGGGTAAAATTAGTATCTGATTTTGATGATTTTGCAGAGCGTCCATTTGCTTGTGCCTTGTGTTACCAACGTTATTCAGAATTCAAACAACTTTCAGTCCATGTGAAAAACCATTTGACTGGGGCAGGAGGTTATGATGGCGTTCAAACTATGGCCTTTTCTTGGTAAATCCTGTTGTGATGCTGTGGGTTTCTGCAGAACATCTCTTGAAGATTCCAGTGCACTATGATGGAGTGCTGTTGAGAAGAATGCACATGCAAAATATAAAATACACAAATCAGAAACAAGCTGTGTAGAAAAATGACCACCTTGTTTATTTTTTTCACTTTTATTCTGAAACCCCTTTCTTGTTTACACAGATGCGCGGCAGCACATTGCTGCGGGATAACGAAATGTAAGGACACGTGCATATTTCAACCTAATTCCCCAGACGCAAAAATCTCTGCCTGGATTGCATTTACATACTGCTGCTATGTTGACTAAATTCACTTTGGCCCTTTTTTCTCTCTGACTGACTGCGTGACTATGTTGATTTCATCATCTCTTTCCCACACTCAGGTGACATTCTGCAGCTATCTTGGCTCACATTCCTTCACCTTCTCTCCTACATTCTGACAGATCCACATTGTGGTGACTGCTGGCTAAACTCCCTCTGTGTCAATGGGCAAGATGCCTACAATTTATTAAGTTTTCTATTCATTGTCCTGTCAAACTCAATTAGGCAAAATTTCCCATTCTAACTTTTGAAGTACTTGAAAGCAATTAACATTCCTAGGCGAGCCTGCTGGGGTTTCTTATCAGCCATCGTGTACACACGCAAGTCACTGGGACGAACAGATATGCAAAAACACCTTGCATGCATCTGGCCATATTGCTACAGTTTGCATACTCCTTTCAAGCTGTTATTTTTCATCTAATATCTTTGAGACATTGTAGTTTTAGATGGAAACATTGTGTCTTATATTATTAAGAACAATGTCTTTTCTTAAGCAACAGAAGCAGGACATATTGCAGGCTGAACTGAAACTCGTGTACCATTACAATTCAATTTCAATGGGAATTTTAATAAATATTTTTCTGCTCTAAAATCTTTTATAACATGATATCATCTCGAAAAATACATCAATCATTTACTCATGTCTTTAATATCTTTGTAATCGTTTCATTCTTGTAAAGAAATGGAAACAGCAATCTGCTTGACTTTTGACTCCTTGTTGATTTATTTGTAATATGAAAGGGATAGTATTCAGAGATATGATTGGATAAAATATTTTAGAAGTATTCTCTCAATTATGGGGAAATCATTTTTTCTTTTCACCGAGCAAATAATGTCTATGATTTCATTGAGGCCAATGAAAATACAAATAAGAAAAATATCAAAGCAAAAACTGATTTTTGTTCTGAATAAACAAGGCTGAAATATTTCTTTCTGATAAGGCTTTGTGGGCAGTAAGGCCAAAAATTGGTTTTAAAACTACAACAGGACAATTACCTAAGTCTGTTTTCTTTTAAATATCGATAGAAATCTTTCATAGTAAATGAAGCAATATTTTGCCTGTTTGTCTGTTCTGATTCAACTTCGAAACTAGAAAGCACTCAGGGAGCACATACCTATGTCAATACCATTGTCACAAAAAACTAACAGGTTACAGATCCCAGACTATGCTGTGACAAAATCTTGTAATAATTATTCATCAGAGATATCCGTTTAAACTTTGATTCATTTCAACACATGATTTATTTCACTTAGGCTAAGTAACATTGTCATTACTGTGATCTGCCCCAAATTCCTGGATCTGCCCCAAAATTCAATTATTATTTCACCCTTGCATAAAATGTCATTGAAATTCATATTGAACTTTGAGATATTGGGTAAAAAAACAGGCAAAGATAGGTGAATACATAACCTCTGTCCAACTCTGAGCAGAAGTAATGAAGAAGACAAGATGAATAACAGGATATTCTTTAAATCAGTTGGAGGGAACTCGAGTCAAATTTGATCTAACACAATTGTTGAAAAAAAAATAGTTCAACTCTTCAATAAATAAAGGAGAATACTTTCCCCAATTGTCTTTTTTATTTTTAAAATAATTATTTTTTGCCTACTCCCTGGGATATCTTAATTTGGATTTTTAAACAAAGAATTCCTAGAAATCTTCATATATATAAGATCACACTTATTGTATCAGTAGCAGGCATCAGCTGAGCTTGTTGCTACCAGGCAACACCAGCAGCAGCCTGGACAATCACTGAGCCTTAGAAAGTTAGAGCCCATCTCTGTCACACCTATGTTGACTTCAAAGGCCTTTATTATAATAAAATATATAATAAGAGCCGTATCTGTCACACTTGTGTTGACTTGAGAGGCCTTTATTTTAAAATATATAATCTGAATGAGAAGAATGCGTAGACGTCATAAAGAGGGAGTGGAAACTAACAAGAAATGTATACAAAGAAATAATTGATTAATATGCATGCAAGTAAAATGCATAATAATACATTGATTAAAGACAATGATCATTTGAAGTAACATGATGTCATTAAAGTGTTGTTAGGTTAGGGTTGAACTCTTAAATTACCCCATAGATGATACATCATTTTTGACAATTTTTCACTTAATAAATATTTATTTTGACACTTATGATAACCGTCAATGAAGTTGGCAATGGAATGGAACAGACTCAAAGCGGGTTTAGAGAAAATGGCCAAAGATAAAGAGAAACCCATCCAATTTCATTCAGAGAAACTTCAAGAACAAAAGAAAAAGATTGAAAGTCTGCAGGAAACTTCTTCGAACCAAGGAGAATTGACCAGAGAGTTATCCCAAGAAAATCGATGCTTTGTCAAAACAGAAGAACTCAAAGATTTGGATTTGGAATTAAATCAAACTCTACAGAAATTGTCCCATAAAATAGAAGAACTGTATGATGTGAGACTCCAGTTGAATTTCCAGCCTGTTTGATAAAAGCTGCAAAAATGTCTTTAAAATGTGAATGTCGCATAAGGTAGATGACGAGTTACCTCCCTTGCTCTGTTTTTGGTATCAATAAAATGTACTTTTGTAATCAGTGATGCTCGTTGCTTTGATGAACATTTTTATGAGTATTAGCTTAAATCTGACGCAAGGCCAAATGAGTGAGGCACTCAGTTAGGATCGAATTCACTACATTAGTGAATGGTTTAGCAAGATTAGTTTAACTATCACTCTATTCCCCTCACCAATGTTTTATAGCTAACTGCCATGTATTTTACAAGTATACCTTGACTAGTGCAGTTAATTCGTTGTGAAATTTTCCCCGCTGTTCAAAACCGCACTGTTCAAGGTCTTATAATTTAATGTGTTTTTTTTTTTCAGCTTGTACTTAGTTACATTAATTTGTGCAGCAATACCATAACCATTCTACATCAAAACCTGGGCTAATCAAAGCCCCACTGTTCAAGGTATTCCTGCCAACCTGTACCAACAAAATTGGAAAAGGCATAGATATTCACTCATGTTTGTTTGTTCTACACAATATCTCTATCAAAAGTTTTCAATGAAATTTTGTGGTAGGGTGGGCCATGGTTAAGAAAGAATGGGTTAAATTTTGGGGCGGACCCAGGAATTCTTTTTACATTTACACCCCCTGCATCCTAGCTAAATGTCCACACAGTATCTCGAACAGTTCAATTAAATTTTGGGGAATGTTGGGCTAAGGAAGAATTGATTGAATTTTCGGGTGAATCCAGGAATGATTTAGTTACCTCCCCTGCATAGTAACTATTTGTGAACTGTTTTTCATTCAATTTTAATGACAATGGCATTGACACTGGTATGCACTGTGAGTGCTTTCTAGTTTTAAGTCTTTGTTATATTGATTAGCAAATAATTAAATTGCATGAATTTATGCAATATTTTTTTTTTTTTTTTGGTAACTTTTCAGTGAAATAATTTTGTTTATTTTGTCCTCTTCTATAAAAACGATGAAGATAATAAAAAAAAACTAAAACTAAAAAAAAACTTGAAATATTAACAAAACCAAATATTGATTACCTAAAAGAAGTTTTTGGGGAATTGAGTTCATCCTTTGTCTTAAAATTGCCTTTGGGCCTTTAAGTCTATTTTCACAATAATGAAGAAGAATAGATCAGATAAGGGGAGTTAAAGTGACCTAGATAAACTCGCCAACTCCAATCCCACACTAAAAGGCCTGAAATTGACTCAGGGGATGACCTTGAAGATCTCTGCCGACTATCCAGAGACAGAGGCATAGAGATTAATAGTAGAAAAGATATGTGATACCAACCAGGGACAGCTTTGCCCTACCCAGTGTAAAAGGCGATAAAAAAAATAATAATTATTGTGGAAAAGACTGAAATGTTTAGACATCAAACTAAAATTCTTAGTTCAACAGTTCAATTTAGCTGTGCTAATTACACAAACTACAGTAAACACTCGATTAATTATACATCTCAGAAATTTAGACAAAATTACCCTCAATTTAATGGACTAATAGAGAAAAAGGTTGACTTTAATGCTGTATATCTGTTAAAGCCGAATGTAAACTAGGAGGCCATTTTTTTTAATGTACTCATAAATAAAATTTATTTTAGGCATAATTAAAAAAAATATTGGTTATTATTAAAGAAAAATGAGAGTTAATTTACACTATTTTAGTACGACTGATACACAAAAATAAAATTGAATATTCATGAAAAAGGTTTGAATCCAAAATCCCTTATACTGGGGGGTCTGTTAAATAGAAGGTATACTGTATACAAAAAGCAGAACTAGTGTGTATGTTGCATGTCTGTAATGTGTGTTATGAGGAAACATTTCTAACCACCAGTATCTTTGTTACTTAATATATTTGGGTATATCCCACAAGTTAAACCAACACTTTTGAGGCCTAGAATTCAAATACTCTGAAATTTCATCTCAATGTATAAAAGGTAGATTTTATCTTTGGGGTCAAGAAAAGTCTGTTACCAACAGTAGAACAACACATGATAATTTGTATTTTATTTTTGTTATGGCTTAATGGTTGAATTAATAAACTGAACTTTTAAGGCCTTCAGTTGACTTTCCCAGCATTGTCTCTCATCATTGTTAGAAAAAACATGATGTTCATCCTTTGTAGTAAATGACGACCATGGCTTCAGTTCTGAGTGGTGCAGCAGCTGACCTATAAAGAAAGTCTTTTCTCTTCAGTAAATAGAATTCAATGGAAATAAACAAAGTTATTGTCATTTCCTATGTCGTCTTACCACAAAACAATTCTTGCATTTTACTTTGAATACTTTACACCAATCCTTATCAATTGAACATCCTCCCACCCCCTAAAGCAGTCTAAGTGGGGTGGATGTTTAATTGAAAACCACTGTAATTTAGGGAAAGTTAAGGAAATTATGAAAGACATAGGAATTCATTTTATCAATTAAATTATAGAAGATATTGTTCACTCATAAGGCATTTTAACGCTTCATTTTATTGAGAAAGTTAAAGAAGATATTGTTTACTCATATGAATAGATACATTTTTTAAATGCATTATCACCAAATCTGTCACTTCACAAATTCTTCTTTCATCATGATGAAAGGGATCACTTAAAGATCCTTCACCCCCTAAACCAGTATAGTAGGGAGGATGTTCAAGTGATCATTTTTTGCTAAACTTATTTCTTCACCAGAAGAATCAATTCAAAATAGGACAAATTAAAAAACTGAAAGTTGAATTAGATGAAACTGAAAGGATATGTCAACAAAGTACTCATGACTTATGTTGTGTGGAAACGTCCCACTTGAAAACCATTTCCTCTAAGTCTGCACAATATTTCCATCGGAAACACTTCAGGAAATTTACTATTTGTGAGAAAATTCAATTCATTGCATTTTTCAGAATCTGAGAACATCAGTTTGCAAGATGAGAGAACATCAAGTCAAACTAATGAAACAAATTGTGGTTAATGTGATAACTTTATTTCATCAATTTATGTAATAAGAGATTACTGTAAATATCTCCACCAAATTATCTCCCTTTGATCTCATCTGATAAATTATTGGTCTAAGGTTTATTTTATCTACCTTTTGATATTATTAGCACAATAAATGTCTTAAGTTACAGCTTCCTTTTGTTTCAAATGTAGGTGTGGCTCAGTATGTCAACCACTTTCTTTATCAAAACTACTTCTAGTACAGACGGTCCAAAATCAATGGGCTGTCATAAACCTAACAATATGAATCATAGACCAAATACAATCACTTTTTTTAAATGCACCAGTCTCTCTCAATTCAAAGCTGAAGTTTTCTGTGAAAATAAATCTAAACAAAGTTTTTATTTGAGTTCAAAATATCATCTCACTTTTGACCTTTCACCCTCAGAAATGTTTCAATATAGACAATTTGTACACAAGTGAAATAACTCTTTTGTTACATAAAAAATAAAATCTACATTATTATTTCTGCCTGTACCTACTTGTGTTTGAATGTTACGCTTTCAGTAACAACATAAGGGAAAGGTTAAAAAGTTAGAGAGGGCAGAAAAAAAAGTTAGGAAGTTTACTAAGAGGGTAGGAAGAGAGAGGACAAAAGAAAATTAGGTAGTTTACTGTGCTGTGAGGGTAGGAAGATATTTGCATATGAAACTAATCCAGGTTTGCATAAAATTTAGATAAAAACATAGCCGGGTTGGAAGGGATAAGGGAGAGAATGAGAAGACACAAGCAAAAGGTGTGAGAAGAGTAGAGGTATGAGATAATAAATAATCTAAGTTGTCAACACCAATGGAATTTTAACGGGTCCGGCTAGTAAAAATCAAAATATTTAAAACAAAACAGACAAAAATAAAACGGGTGTTCTGTTTTTTGGTTCTAATTGTCCAGAATAAAGTCTTCATCTTAGAATAGATTTATATTAAAAAAATCGTATTCATAATTTCGTACATAAATCTATTGATGAATTGTAGGCGTGTTTGTGTGTGCGACAGAGAGGGAGGTACGTCACTTGTGAAAGTAATGTGTGTGTGTGTGTGTGTGTGTGCGCTTGCATGACAAACACAGAGAGGGAATGTGAATGGTGTATATAATAATAATGTGTAAGTATACTTGATGAGTGTGGTGGGTGATGAGTGAATGGAAAGCCGGGCAATTAGAAAAGGCAGACCCCAAAAAGTTCAGATTGTGAAGCTATGAGTCAGCTGATGGGGCCCCGCCTCCTTTCTATGACATCACAATGAAGCCAGCCATTCAGCAAATCTCGTCACTGTCGACATAGTATTTCGCGTTTTCGGTAAAGAAAAAAAGAAAAAAGAAAAAGATGCATGTTTGTTTTTGTTTCACTCCTGAGTTTTTCTTTCTTTCTTTCTTTCTTTCTTTTGGAATGAAGGAATCCTTATGTCTGTCTGATGAAAATGAAGAAATTATAGAAAATCAGCTGTGTGTACGTAAATGCAAACTTCCCTCGCCTCCATGTGTTGCTCGTCGACGTCAACTTGTCAAGTGCAGCTGCTGTTCAGGCGCAGATCCAGACCCCCCACCCGCGCTCAGACAAAGCACTATAAAAAATATCTAGATAAAGAAATTTTATAAATAAAAAAACCCAAGTAATCATAAATTAACCTTAAAACAAACATTTATTCTATCAATTGTCTAAACAGTGAGTAATATATTTTTTTTAAATTGGACCCCCCACCCCGCCTGCTCAAAATCCTTGATCAACCTTTGTCTTTCTCAGCTGATTTTTCTTCTTCTTCAAGTGCAGAAGAGAGAGAAGAAAGAAGCCAAGGTGTTGTGTGTGTGTGTTTGTTTGTGATTCGTTAAGGCATGGAGAATGGAGGTGTTACCCTAGAATTTGAATAAAAGAGGGCACATGAAAATAAATAAATAAAATAAAACCCCAAATTAATGTACTTTTATCTCTCTCTACAGACAAAAAATATTTTGGAAGATTTCCAATTTGAAAAATATACA
>VCCN01000623.1:19762-35868 GCA_006491835.1 Architeuthis dux
ATAGATAGATAGATAAAGTAAATCTCTTCTTGAAGTCTAATATTCTGACTCAGTGTATAGGGACTGCTTTTTGTGTATGTAGAGAGTTATAAATGTGTGTGTGTGTGTGTGTGTGTGTTGGTAGGAGTATAAAAGTGTGTATGCATAGATAGGAGTTTGCATTCATGTGCTGTGTGTCAGCAACAAAAAGATGAAGATATTAGCAAAATGAATGTGTTGAATAATGGAAAAGACTTAATTTCGGAAACTTAGGCAACTACAACTACAAAAACTACTTGATAATCATTTCAAGATGCAGCTTGTTGATATGACGAAGGTTTTAAAAATTCTCTTTAAAAAAGGCAAAAGAAATTTGATAAAATTCTAAAAAGTTTTGTATAGGTATTTGAAAAGAAAACCCTAGGGATTACTCAAACATCCATGGTTTAGGGGGAAGATGTTAAAGTAATCCTTTTCATCAACCCATAGCTGACAACATGTTCCAAGCCATCATTCTTCATCCGCTTGTGGAAGACACATTGCCAGCTATTTACTGGTTACAACAAAACAGTAAACAGATGTTTCGGCTGCGGATGTAGATGTTTCGATCATGGTCGTTTTGGCCGAGTTTGGTTTTTAAAGGCGAAAATGACTAACTAGATGGAATATAAAATGAAATAGAATCATATATAAATCTAATGAAATGTATGTTTGTTGTTTAGAGTTTTATAAATCTTTTTTTTTAACTTTTCATAGCTAATTTAAAATTGGTTTAAAGATTCGTTTTTTACCCATTGGCTAAAAAATTAGAAAATAATTTCTCAAGTAATTTTATGTAAGTCTGAAAATTTGATGTTAAAATGGTGCATAAATAAAAAGAAATAAGAGAATTCAAAGAAAAACAGAAGTAAATACATACATTATAGTCATTTTTCACCTTTAAAAACAAAACGAGGCTGAAACGTCCTACAACACAGCCTTTTAAAGTATAACCATAACCATTTTTTAAAAAAGAATACCTACATGAATTAATGTGGCATGACACATTTGGTGTTAGTGTATTTAAAATGTATCTATTCATATGAATGAACAATATCTTCTTAAACTTTGTCAATGAAATAAAGCATTTAAAAATTAAAGCACAGATATGAGTGAACAATATCTTCAACTTTATTAATAAAAGTTAACTCCTATGTTAATCACCACTACCCACAACAGACCGGTTTAAACACTGTTGCTGGGTTTAGGTTATTCATGTATTCTTACATTTATATGTATCTATCCGGACTTCGCCCAGCCCTTACCATTCATAGTAGAAACTTGAAAATGTGTGCATGCACATCCTCACACCTCAATGAGTAGAGAAAATGATTTTGTTTTTTGAAAATTGCCCCCCAAATAGGGTTTTTTTTTTGGGGGGGGGGTCAATTTACAATGTAAGTTTATGCCAAATTGATCTCTTAGTTTCTGTCCAGCAGCATTCTCACTTGTTTTTTGATAATTTTGACTTTTTAGTGATTATGGCCCACCACCAGATTAATTTACTAGCTAAAAAAAAGCATTAGGTGGCAGTGATTCATAATTTCCCTTGGAATGCTAGTTTTTCTTAGTTTCCTTAACTTTCCCAAAATTATGATAGTTTTACACTTAAAGATCCTCCACTTTAAGACCACTTTAGGGGCCAGGGGGACATGTTCAATTGACAAATCTTGAGGGTGGGGGGTTAAAGTATCCTGAAAGGTTCTGTTGATGGAATTGGTTGAGAATTGAGTATAACATTTTCTACTATGGGACACTTTAGCTGTGGAGTAGGGGTTAGTAAGTAAGCCAGCTTTCATGCCATTGCTACAGTAGTTAATTTAATTCTCACAGGGTGTTCCACACTTGTAGCCTTGTGCCAGGCTAAGTTTAGTAAATACCTTTATGAACATTTGTTTATTTCTGATGTCTGATTTGTCATTTCTTCTTCTTCACACAAAGATAGTCATTGAAAGTGTTGAAGCTGAACTTTATTTAACCCTTTACTAAACACAACACCTTTCCATTCCCCATGTTTAATGCTGACTTATGTTGACAGCCTCTCTTCCACTTGACCCAAATAAAGAAAAAATAGACACCAGGAATTAATCCGCTGCACAGTGAGACCCCAAAGGAGACCCACAAACTGGATGTAGCTCAGTGGTTGGTGCACAGGATTATGAGTTAGGTAGTGGTCACCAAGCTGGGTTCACGAAAATTTGTTGGGGGTTCGTGAAAAAAGAAAAAGAAAAGGGGGTTCATCAGTAAGGTTTGACAGAGAAGCTTGACCAAAATTGGTAATATTAGGTAAAACATATCGGTTTTGACAAAAATTTAATTTTGTGAACAATGTCGACCCATTTCAGGTATTGTTTATATTATTATTAATTTATAGCGCACTATTTTTATGAAATGGTATAGTTTTTAATAAAAGGAAAATCAAAAGATGTGTAAATATATTATTAGGTAAAACATTAATAACACATTATCAAGTTTAAGGGTTCTTTCTAAGTGTCTCAGTAATATTTGGGGTTCGTATCATGAAAAAAAGGTTGGAGACCACTGGGTTAGAGTTCAAAAATTCTGTCTGCATGCTGAGTTGGTGATATCCATTAATACATATTTGTTTAGGAAAAGGAAGAAGATTTCAAAGAAGAGCATGAATTTTCCTCCAAGTGGTCAGTCTATACCCCCCCCCCCACAATTGAAGCAAAATAAAAAGTAAGGAAAGCAATTTTTAAAATGCGCCAATTAAATTAAAAAGACAAGCAAACTGAATCTATGAACATGAGGAATCACATATACGCAATTACTGCTACAGTCGCTGCAAATCTTTTAAGTGAAATTAGTTGAAACTTGTTCAAATAACTTGCTTGCTGTATTTTTTAATTTGCATGGATGGAGTGAAAAGTGAAATCCTTCTATTAGATTTCAGTTTGTAAGTATTTAAAACCACTAAGCAAGTCTTTAGAGATGTGGCATCATCAAAACAATTGCACAAAACAAGCCATTAAGTAAATTTGGTCCGGTCCGACTGACCCCATTACGGACAATCGACCACCTTATCATTTAGTCACTTCTTCCATAACCCATTATAGTCTCCTACCAAACTGAAAAATGCTGTCAGAGATATGCTGGTTCTGTGATCTAATGTCCTTTGTCATCACTAACAAAAGATATTGCAGCCAGTGCTGCTACTTGCCTAGGTCAAAAAGGTGGAAGAACTGAATTGGTCAGTTTCTGAATTGTATCAGTGACCAATGGCAATACAAAGTTACCATCACTGACCACAGGACAAACTCTGCCCCCAGCTGTATTTGAACTCAGAATAGGAATTGTGTAGCTTCATGGGAGCTTGTTATGTCAGGTAGCAATACCTATACTATTTTGGCCAGTAGAGCCTATGGTTGGGCAGCAGGGTTCTTTTCTCCCTACTCGGCCCCTGATTCACTACATGCCATTTTTATTATAGTTGAAAACCTACCACTCATTCCAAATGCTACTGCCTAAACAATAAATATATAATGAACAAGACTGTACTTTAGTCGCCCCTTGGGAAATTCAGATATGATATTTTTTAATTATGAGAAATTGTCCAGCAGTGCAGAGTAACCAGTGATACATGAACAACTAGAAAGCACTCAGAGAGTGCATACCTCTGCCAACGCCATTATCAGAGGTAGTAACTGTACATGGGTCTGCTCCAAAATTTAATCACTTCTTCCATAACCCATTGTCTATCCTTCCACAAAATGTCATTGAAATTCAATGAGAAGTTTGCATGCCTCTGCCAACATCATATAGTAACTAAAAACTAAATGAAAATCAGTTTATATATAGCTACGATGAAATCTTTGCAATATTATGTAGTGTTGAAATATAACTACGACGTAGGGGAGGTAATTGTGTATGGTTCCGCTCCAAAATTTAATCACTTCTTCAATCTTCCACAAAATTTGATTGAAATTCATCAAGAACTTTTTGAGATATCATTTATATAGATAAATGTATGGAAAAAAACAAATATCTCTCAATCAAAAAAAAATAATCCTGGATCCGCTCCAAAATTCAAACACTTCTTAACCCATTTCCCACAAAATTTAATTGAGATCCATTGGGTACTTTTGGAGATATCTTGTAGAAAGACGGACACGGCCGAATACATATATCTCTCCAACCACATTGGCTGAGGTAACTAGAAAGCACTTAGAGAGTGCATACCTCTGTCAACGTCATATACTAACTAAAAACTGAATGAAAATCAGTTCATATATAGCTACGATTCAAGAGAGGTAACTAAGTTTTGATTTTTCCATATTTTGGACTATCATCATATATGAATAAATCTCACAATCGAGAAGAAAAAAAAAGAGAGAGAGGGGAAAAAAAAAAAAAAAAAAAAAAAAAAAAAACATTCCTGGATCCACCCCAAAATTCAATAAATTCTCCCTTAGCCCATGGCCCACCCTTCTACAAAATGTCATTTAAATTCATAGAGAACTTTTGGAGGTATTGTATGTTCAAACATGAGTGAATACAATACCTGTTGGCAGAGGTAATAAATAAAACTTTCTGTACACAAACATCTATATGAGTCATTTAGTTCTTATAGGCAGCATTTACTTCTGGGATACTAGCAAATTTGATTTTAAATACAAACAGAACTTTTCATTTGTTGCTTTTATTAGAAGGAGTGAAAAGAATCAGAAGAGAGTCAAAATATTTGGGGGATTGTAAGGTGAATTGGCAAAGATGGAATTAGATGACACAACAGACGGGTGGGGGGCACACCTCATTCTGACTATCTTCAGTTGATCTGGAAGAAATGATGATGGCCTGGACCCGGATGCGTTTGCTACAACCGTGCCAAATAGTTCTCTCCCACATACTCCAGGGTGGGGAAATGGACATCAATGAAAGAAGCAAGAAGGGCGGGGAAGTTGAGGGTAGGGAAGGTGGGTGAGGCATTTGGCAGGGTGAGGATGTAAGATAGACAAAAAGGTAGATATAAAGTGGATGCAGTATCACTTTAATGGAATACCAAGAGGATATGTGCGGGAGGTGAAGGAAGTAAAGTAATGTTCTGACACACAGACAGACAGACAGAGAGAGAGTGAGAGAGAGTGAGAGAGGGTTTCTTTCCAAAATGGTAGGGACTGAATAGGGGTGGGGGTGGGGGTCTTAGGAAGCTAACATTGACAGTTTCTACTTACAAGTCGGCTAAGTTACTCACTTTTGGTAGATGAATCTTATTCTGACTAATCCACTTTTAACTTCACACTTAGTGAAAAAGTGGATAGATACAAGAAAAAAAAAAGAAAAAATTTTGTATTTTGACTTAACACCCCAAAATCCATAAATGGTTTGAAAAAAAAAAAAAAATAAAAAATAATGTGAAAACAAATGAAAAGATTTTTAAAATTGTTTTTAAAATGTCAAGAGTAAAAAATAGTGCAAATATATTTACATCACAATTTCAGAATATAAAGCATCATTGAGACTGGAAGAGGAAAATAGTTGTGAATAATAAAGCATCAACAAATGTATGAAAACTCCTGTCATATTCCAGTCTATTCACATTCTATATTTGTGAACTCAAAATGGTGTAAAATGTATTGGATAAAACTAAATGAAGAAATATAATGTTTCCACCCTGAGGGTTACCAAGCCCCCCAAAATTCTGTATTCAGGGTTGCAGCCAAAAAAGTTAGTGAAACACTGCATTAAGGGTTTTAAAATAAAAATTATTTGTTTCTGACTGCTCTTTGTTCCTTTTGTTTTTGTATTTTGACTTAACAAAATCGTTCATGGCACAAAAGACAATACACCTCAACTCTGCAAGAAATTCATTTGACCAAAGTTTATTTCTATTCAGTGATTGACAATGAAGCTACAAGACAAAGGCAGATTGTATAGCAACCAAAATGTGTGATCAGGCCATGATTTGGCCACATCACACCATTACTTGGGATTATTTTCATAGTACATATTTTCAGCATAAAGGTCATTTTTTATTTTTTATTTTTTTTTTTACTAGATGAAATATTGTAAATCATTATTATTAATTTTGACTATATTCCTTCATAAAAAAAATGAAAATAGAAGTCTGGCTGGTTCAGAGTCAAACTCTGCTCTTATTTCTATGTCCTTGCATAATTCTACTATAAATTTTGGAGGTATGTAAAACTTGTCAGTTTGGTGCAGGTAGTAACACACCAGGCTAGCGATCACTAGGTCATGAGTTCAAATCATGGTAGGGGAATGTGGATTTTACATATCGGTTTACTCGGTTTGGTGAGGATTGTTCTTGTTACATAGGAAAGTAAAATCAACTGACTTTATCCTGGATTTTGACAAAAATTAATAATAATGGTTTACAATATTTCATCTACAGTAATAAAAAAAAAATAAATAAAAAAGATAATTGCTTCACTGATACTACTAGTACAAAAACAAAAACAAAAACAAACATGGTGTTAGAGAGATCGAAATGGAGGGTAGGTTTAAGGATTTGATTTGATTTTCTGCCTTTTGCGTTCTCGTAGCTCAGGTGGGTAAGAGTAGCTGGTCATTTACCAGGCTTTCCGAGGTAAAAGGGATGCGAGTTCAAATCTCATCGGGAACATATTCTTTATTTCTGATCCACTGTTTAAGTTGTGATAAAATGCAACTAAAAAAATGGGATGGAGGAAAATAGTAATCAAAATTAATAATTAAATGGTCAATTAGAAAAAGTTAAAATACTTAAACTGGAGCATTTTGTTAAAATAAATCTTCCTATTAAGGCTAGCATGAAAAAAAAATCTTTTTTAAAACTTTACTAAGTTTAGTATGACACAAAGCCAAAACAATATGGCACCCAGTGAGGATCATTTTGTTTCAACTTTTAATCACTGCCACCCACAACACTGGTTTATTGTTGGGTTTAGGTTATTCATGTGTTCTGACATTTATATATGTATCTATCTATCCGGACTTCACCCAGCTCTAACCATTCATAGTAGAAACTTGAAATTTTGCGTGCGCGCGCACACACACACACACACACACCTCAATGAGTAGGGAAAACTTTTGTTTTTTGAAAATTCCTCCCTAAATAGGTTTTTAGAGGGAGGTTCGATATGGAATATAAGTTTAAAACACAAAAATACATTTTTAGAAACAAAAGAAAATATTTTTGCAAATTCAAATCTTTTCTGTTCTCTGTATTTCTTCCCAAGTCTTCACCTGTGACGAGACACAAACACCACATTAAAACAAAAAGTCAAATTTAGCTTGCATGTAAAATTTATTAAGGTGTACAAGAAATGCCATGGCTGTTTATGTTCATTTCGTACTAATGCCCTTGGAAAAGGCATGGATCCATCTCTGCTCCACCACTATAGGTGAATTAGCTGGGCAGACAGGACTCTCTAGCCTTGGGAGGGAACCAGTATAGGAGAAGGACAACTCTGAATTCAAAACCCGAAACTGGAGTCCCTAAGGCAGTCCGACATCATCTTCAGTCTCGTTCTGGCTACTCCTGTGACAACACTGGTGCCAATCTGTATTGACCCTTACCCTTCCCTTGGACAACACCGGTGCACGGAGAGGGGAGACTTGTTGCATGGCCAAACGCCTGTCTTCCATATAACCATTCCCAGGTCTGCACCCTGGAGAGACTGAAAGCAAGACTTTCCGGGTCGGATGCTGCATAGTCTCGCGAGAGTGACAGATGCCACCACCATGTACAAAAAATGTTAATTGTATAAATCATCATAAAATTTCCACAGTAGACAATCTAAAGTTGGATTCTTTCTCAAGAAAATATTGCATCAAGTTAATTTTCATGGCCCCATTTTGCAACATGTCTAAATTGTTTTGCATTTCTGGTCGTAGAGGCAGCGTCTTCAAGGTCTTCTTCAGGTCCTCAAGTTTATTAGACAATATTAAAGGGCAGGTACAGACCTCTTCGACAGTGATACCTTCACTGAGCAAAAAATCCAAATTCTCTTTTAAAGACAACCGACAGGTCGTCACGAGCGGACGAAGATGGATAAATCTTTTCTTCAGTACTTTCTTTGATAACCCAAGTAGTTGTGGTATATAGTTGGTCGATTTGGGCCGAGGGGGTTTCAATGGCACCCGTCCACAGATGATGATGTGAATTAAATGCAGAACGCTGATGTTTACAATACCAGCTTCTTGGGATTTGACAAACGCCTTCTCTAACGTTTCCGTCTTGTAGCGTAAAATGTAAGGGTGATTGCGAATGTCTTCTAAGGGGATGCCAACAGACATGAGGTAATTGATTCTCGGCTTCACCGTTGCTAGGCGTCGATTGTAAAAATAATGTATCTGTGATTCTATCATTTCAGACACACCAAACATTTCGGCAATGCACTCATTCCGATCCTTATGCCCTTTTAACGTCTTCTGGTCAGCGTAATATTTGGTCAGAAATTTTTGGAATTGCTTGTCGGAAGTGACCAACGAAGCCACCGGGAAATTATTATCCTCTTGGAACTCTTTGATGACACTTGTCCGGTATTTGAGAATCGTGAGGCTTCGACAGAGAATGCCAGGATGAGTCTTCAAATCCTCTGTTGTCAAACCCTCGCTTCGGAGATATTCCACTTTCTCAGAGAACGCAGCCATATTCCTTAAGGATTTTATGGCTGGCACTTTCTGCATAATCGTGTGCATCTCTGCATGATTACACTGCAATACTCCCTGCATATATTTTGTCATCGTGGCATAATTAGTCATTGGCTCAAGGGATTTGATTTTCTGTTGGAGTTGCGAACGAGACATATTGGGACGTATCACCTTGAGAAGCTGCACAGAGATGTTATCAGGACGTAATTTTTTCAGGGCAGACGCACGTTTCACAATTTCAGTCAAAGACAGTTGCAGGATTTCCGGAGATTCTTGAATCTGGTCCATTGTGCAGCCGAACGCTTCTAAGGTTTCAAGTTTGCTTTGTAAATCGTGTCTGTTTGGATTACTCTTCTCTTTCGCCAAAATCTCTAATTCACCTTCAAGCAGAATCTGAAAGAAAGAAAGAAAATCTTTACAAAATTGCAAAAATCATTGCTGGATCCAACCCAAAATTAATTAATTGTTCCTTGGCCCATCACCCACCCTTCAACAAAATGTCATTAAAATTCATTGAGAACTTTGAGATATTGTGTGGACAGACAGACAAACAATTTTGTTGGCAAAGGTAAAACAAAATATTACCTGTTCTTGAGATTTGTTTGTGTCTGTGGTGTGTAGGTTATCAGGTCTATAAATTCTGTAGTAGAGCTGTTGTGGATAGCAGGGGTGGCTGCTGTTGTTGCTGTTTCTGCTGGTGGTTTTATATTGCCTAAAGACATGAATAAGGAGTGTGTGTCCTTTTGAGGAAGACAAGTAACCCAGCCAGGTATGAATGGGTTTAGAATAACCATAATGGAAGGCGGCAGTTGAGGCAGCTCGTCTCAATATCACAGCCATTTTGATGCTTGAGTTCCAGAACTTTGAAACTGAAATCAAAGAAATTCAAATTAAATAAAATTTAAATCATGATTAAAGTAAATGACAGCTGAAAAATATTAAGGTGTATCAAAAGTATTTTCGTTTCTTACAGACCTTTACTCCAAAGCTTATTTCATGTACACATCTAAAGACTATAGTATCAATATTATTATTATAATATATCACTTCATTATCAATACTAATCAACTGTACCTTTTGTTTCAGATGTTATGATGGCAGATACAAGTATTGAGATTCTGCCAATTTTGAGGTATTATTTTTAAACTGAGTCTCAAAGACGCTGAAGCTGCTCACAGAATTTGTGAAATGGAAGGAATTGAAACAATATCTGACCATACTGCCCAAACTGGTTCAAGCGTTTTAAGGGTAGTGACTTGTCCCTTGAAATAAAACCCAGAAGTGGATGACCATCAGTTGTTGATTAAGATGGTTTAAAATGCAAGGTAGAGAAGAAAACGATCACCAGCACTCGAAAACTTATATTAATATAGTGGAGTCATAGATAAGCTTTGGAACAAAGGTTTGTAAAAAAAAAACGAAAATATTTCTGATACACCTAATAAAACCAAACTTAAATTTGAGGATAGAAACATTGCCATTTCATAGCTTATCTTAGAGACCTGATAAATCTTTCAAATTACATTGGCAGTGGCATCAACAAACATCTTGTGAAGATTTGCAGAGAAATAAAGCAATTGATTACAAGTAAGGAAACAATTTTCAAATTTTGAAGGTTTGAGAGGTCAATAGACAGTTGAAGAACTGCTTTTTGAACTCCCGGCAGTTGACACTACAGAAAGAAAGCTGCCAAAGTCATCTATAAAATGTCTAACACTGATCATTCAATGTCTGCTTGAAATTCAAGAACATCAGCTCAGTGATTAACTCTTTCCAGATGAACCAAACAGATTTGGCCGGCCAAATACATGCTTGTTTACAACCAATTCCAGCTTTGAAATTAGGAATATGATCAAATTTCGAGAGTAAAAAATTTCTCTACAATATAGCTTGAGCATAATCCTACCAGAATATATATGGTATAGAAAGGTTAACTTGTATAGATAGCTCACAAATTGAATTTAAATTTGAGTTGCCTTAAAACTGGTAAAATTTAGAAATAAATCTAGTCTGGAAAGGGTTAAACAGAGTTTTGCCTTTTGTTGGTTTGTGACTCAATTCTGCTAGATGTAAAGATTTTTTTTCTCCCTTAAAAAAGATGCTCAACTTCATATTCAATAAGTAACTTATACAAAAGTTGTTAAAAACTATTGTCTATAACTTTGAGAAAAGTCATTAACTTTTGTTCAGACAATCGAATCTCTTGTTCCCATCCTTGATGTAGTCAGTGTTTTGGCTGATCCATTCTTCAGCCCTCTCGTCAGGTGTATAATTCAAGAAAAAAGGCAAACCTTTTTTTCTGACCCCCCCCCCCCTTTTCTTAAATTAAACACCTGATGAGGACTGAAGAATGGATTGGTCGAAACATTGTGTTGACAAGATCAAGGATGGGAAGAAGAGTTTCAATTGTCCAAATAAAGTTGAAATGTTAAAAATTAGTTATGAAATCTTGGAAAAATACAAACATACTATAATATAAATCAATCTTTATTATAAATTATTTATTTTTATTAAATTTGACTATTTTTACCTCATCCTAATTTTAATTGTTTTTATACAACTTATTAATTCGGGCCACTGTTCCTATTTTTTTATAAATCAATCTTTATTATTATTGGATGAAGTATTGTAACCCACCACTTTTATTAAATTTGACTATTTTTTACCTTCATCCTAAAAACTAGTCAAATTTTAAAAAGTGGTGTGATACTATATGTTCTGATTTAATAGTCTTGTGCTAAAATGGTCTTTGTGGTAGCTGAGGTTCTAGGAGTTAAGACCACAAAGTCAACAGTTCAATTTCTGTCAACCAAAACTCATTTCAGAACAAATTGAGCAAATTTGTTAATTTAAGATTTTTGGCAGCCAAAATCAAAAACCCAAACAAAAACTCCTGAAATTGTAACATTTTTTATCATAGGAGGAGTTGCCGGGTGGCCGCACAGATAACGGCTCAGAGAATGGACTTGATGAGACGAGTTCAAACTGACTGAGACAGTTTGTGTTCACTTCGCAATAATGCCCTTGGGAAAGGCATGAATTAATCTCTCCCCCCAGCTATAGGTAAAATAGTGCAGGGTGTGGTGAGTGATGCCACTTCAGGTGCTTGTTGCCTCCAAGTCTATTTCACATATCACAAATAAGTAATGTGATAAATGGAGCCAGAGCACAGACGTCTGAAGCTGCAGCCAGCGCAAGGGTACTACTTACTTTTTTTAAACTTATTTCATCAGGCTTTCTCTCACTCCCGAAGGAGGAAGCCCTCCTGCATCCTATCCCAGGAGCCCAGTCTGCCCTGCTATTTTACCCATAGCTGGGGAAAGGGGAAAAAAAGATGGATTCATGCTTTTCCCAAGGGCATTAGTGTGAAGTGTACATAAACAGCCTCAGCTGGAGTTTGAACGTGGATAGCCGATTCCATTGTCAACGCTGTTAACTGTTACCACCTTTTTAACAAAATGTCTGCATTATTCCAGTGTCTAGAGTTTCCGATTTAAGAATTTCAGATGATCAAATTCCTCACCTCACCTTTTTTCAACCAATGGCTAAACTGGTTTTTTGTTGCCCCCACAAAAAAGCCTCTCACCCTGGGGGAGGGGGTGCAATATAAGCCACTTCAAACCTGTTGCTAGGAGAACAATTTTTGCGAAGTATAAAGTTTGTGTACACCCACTACATAAGATTTTTTTTTTAAATTAAAAAAAGATTGGAGTTACACATTCTTAAATTTGGAGAACTGCTTTCATTTGATTGGTGTGTTCTAACATTGAATGAATCTTTGTTTTTTTCTTTCAAAGAAATCTGAATAGATTTGCACCTAAATTTTATTTATTTCCACGGCAACTGGGTAGCATAAGTGTGGGTCCCCTTAGAAAATATTGCAAAATGAACCTTGAAAGGAGGGTGGGGGAGTTTTATGACTTTATTAACTACCTGTGACCGGGGGGGGGTGTAAAGAAAGAAAGAAAGAAAAAGGACTGGAATAGATGAATCAACCCATTGATCCTGTTAAAAGCTGAACCAATTTCCATTGCAGGCATGAATATTTATTTTTAGTAACCAGGCCAAAACAGTGTCGAAGGTCTTCTTGTCTAAAACAATAGAGGAGGAATACTGATTTGAAAATAAATAAAACAGTGATTCCCAACCAGGGGGGAATTTGGGTAGTCCAAGGGGGTAATAAGACTATTAGGTAAAAATAAAAGTCCAGTCTAGAGGTAGGGTTTTCTGCACTTCTATCTATCAAGTTGAAGGCTCGAAATAAGCTCCAAGTTGAGAATGATTTAAGATGTGCTCTCACACTAATCAAAGAATTAGTAGCAAAAAAACAAGACCAGAGATCACATTGATGTGTATATCAGTTACAATATCAGAATTCTTTTTTTTTTTAATAAATTGGAATTTCAAATTATGAGTTCCTAATTATTTTCGCTTGCTTTCATTGAGTAACAAATACACCGCAGCAGCTGTACAATTATAAAATTAAACTAATTCTTAGTATAAAGCTGTCTAACTATACGTAAAATAAAGTTATTATTTGAAATTATTCTTTCTTGCAACTTAATAAATGGAAGGGAGGAATACTAGTAATCTTACTGACAAAAATGGGGAATGACTCGAAAACCACTGAAATGAAACAATTGATCATCAGTGTCGGTGGCAAGTGTTAAGTCTGTCAAACAAGAGAAGAAAAGTGGAAAGAAACATTGAAGGCAACGGTGTGAAGGTGATTGTTTCCCTGATTAGAAAGCTTTCGGCTTCTCTTTTTGCCAATGACAGTTTCATTCATTCATTTCTCATCCCTTTGCAGCCAGGCCAGTCAAAGGATTCAGTGGGAGGGGGACATATGGCTTGCATCATTTAGCGTAGTGCAGAGATCGGTCTCCTCCTAGGAGGATTAACGGGATTACCACGGAAGGCACTCTACACCATAAAGCTGCTTGCGGCACCTGGTATTCCCAAGCTGCCACCTATCTTGGTACTAACCAGGTTGGACATTGCTTAACTTCGATGATCATATCAGAACCGATGTGTCCAATGCGATTTGGTCGTATTGCCAATGATAATTGTCTTCATTAAAAAGCAAAGCATGGAATTTTGTCCATTTCATTGTCTGTTATAACTAAAAAGGAATGTCTTACAAAAGAAATCAGTTTCATCTTCCTTTTATATTCCAGCAGCATTTTTTTTTCAGTTAATAGTGGTTTACCCTTGCCTCCTGCCAAAGTTTTCCACTTTCTTCATGGACTGCATCAACACTTTGGCATCTCCTCAGATTAAATCTCTCACCTAACCTAACCAGGTAAATAATCAACTACCAAATCAGGTGTCAATTCTGCCTAGACCAATTCTAATCAGTCTTAAGTAAAAAAAAATTTTAAATAATCTTTTTTAGAAAAGCAAAAAATTGATTTCAGTTCTGTCTGAGAAAATAAACAGATTTTCTCCTGAATTGTCGATATCAAGCCAATTTTTTTTGCATTTCATTTCTATTTTGTTAAAAAATCTTTTTACCGGGCTCAAAAGATACACTTTCTAGTCCCACTATTTTTACGGAATCAGATTTGGCAGAGATTGCTAAAATAAAATTGGCTTAAACAAGTTGCAAAGGTAGACATTTTATGCCAGGGTTGCCACTTGGTATTTTTCAAGACCAAAATTGGGTAAATTTGGTACTGAACAAATCTATTTGGTTCAGAAAATGAAGATTTGGTACTGAACAAAGCTCCAAAAATAAAGATTCGTTACTGAAACACCATTTTCAAAAACTGTTAATGCTCATGTTATTCTGTGTGTTTGTTTGCTTTAATATGTAATTTGTAGATATCATACAGTTCATTTATCAATCCCTTACACATGAATGATATAATACAACATAAATATAAATGAACAATAGATTAAAAAAATATGTATTTTAATCCATTTCTTCTGCAAAGCTTAGTCTGATGATGAATTTTAAGTTATTTAAGTATACATACAAATTTGGTCTTTGTGTGGCAAAAGACATCTGGTAACCATGTTTTATGGACTTTACAGTCTCTCTTTTTATGCGGTTAACAAAAAGCCTTTTCAAAGAGAGAAGGTTTTTTTTTTAAATTTAAAACTAGTCCATGACCCATTGGTTCACTGATGGTTATCATAAGTATAAGAGGAAATGTTATGCTGCTTTACACCCACACTCTCTTGCCCAACCACCCCCTTTTGCTACACCTCTGATTTAACAGTTCATCGGCTCTCAAACTTTTTGCTGAATAACATTTCAACTATACACAGTTGACAGCCGTTTCATCATGCAATCGCTTCAAAATATTCATATTGCAAAAAATAAATGAACTTAAACACATGTTGATTTGAAGTAAATTTTATGTTACTTTTTAATTTCACTTTGGTCTTCTTTCGCAAATCGACAGCCTATTTAAAAAATAATTAATTAAAATTTTTAAATTTCGTTCTTAAGTTCTTGGCTTTGCTAGAAAGAAATAAGCCCAAATCTTTGTCTAAAGAAACAAAACAAAAAACAAATTTTCATTAATTATTAAGTAGGATGGGCCAGTTTCAAAGTCAAGGTTTAAATTTGTTTACTTTTATCATCAGCAAGACATCAACACGTAATAGATGATGATTTACAGTTTACATTTGATAAGTTAGCAAATAAAACTTTTACAATTTTTTTTGTTTTTTTTCATCAGGTGTCGATTTTCCTGCCAAAATAATTTGTTGTTGACAAAAATGTAAATTTAAAACTTCTAACCTACTTTATAATTAATTTTGATTAATCTATACGTATAACTTATATGGGTTAAGATTTGTTTTTTACATATGTAGTTCACCTAGAAGAAAATATTTTTTCTTTCAATTTTAGGTGCTTTCAATCCATTAGACCCTAACTATCCAGAAATTTGTTAGTTTTTAGGGATTAGGTTAGTTAGAAGATTTTTGCTGCCCATAGCATTATAGTTACATTGTAACTACCTCGTAAACCCCCCACAAAAAGATTTTTTCTAAAAACTAACAAACAAATTTCCGGATGGTTCTAGAGTGTTTAATGGAAACAATTTTAAAATTTTAATTAATTACATTTTTAAAATAGGGATGACCAAAATGAAATTTTAAAAATAACATAAAATGTACTTTAAATAAACATATGTTTAAGTTTATTTATTTATTTTTTGCAATATGAATATTTTGAGATAAAAAAAACAAAAACATACTGATTCACAATTAAAAAAAAACCAATATAAAAATATCCTTCCGACCCAAAATAGTTTTCGGCGAAATGTTAGTTGGCGAAACATAATTTTGGCAAAAAGGTCTCTGGCAAAGCATCTGCATGGTGAAACGGATGTCGGCTAACTTTGTTGTTGAAATGTTACGACGCACGCATGCACACAGAACCGGACGAACAAGACCAGCACTTCCACTGAATATGTTCGTTCAATGTAAACAATCCAAACAGAATTAAAATAAAAAGG
>VCCN01000623.1:36199-49432 GCA_006491835.1 Architeuthis dux
TAAGATGAAAGTAAAAACTAGTCAGAATTAATAATAAAAATAATGGTTTTATGCATAGAAAGGTAAATATATATCATATACTAAGACAAACATTTAACTAACGCTGGATGTGCACCGTACGTAACCGTTCCGACTTACGAACGAGTTCTGTTCGTGACCTGTATTGTTTAAGGGGTAATTTAAGAAGAGTTCAACCAACAACACTTTAGTGACATCATTTTTCTTTAAATGATCATTGTCTTTAATCGATATATAAATATATGTATTATGCTATTTACTTTCATGCATATTAACCAATTATTTCTTTGTAGATGACATTTCTTGTTTGTTTCCTGATTAAGACATCTACGTTTAATCTCATTCAGATTATATATTTTAAAATAAAGGCTTCTCAAGTCAACAGAAGTGTGACAGATACGGCTCTCATTATATATTCTAAAATTAAAATAAAGGCCTCTCAAGTCAAAATAAGTGTGACAGATAAGGCTCTAACTTCCTATGCATAGCGCTCGTCCAGGCTGTGGCTGCTGGTTTTGTATGTCAACAACAAGCTTGACTGATGGCTTCTACTGATAGTATAATTTTGACAGACACAGCCCTTATGATTGAAAAGAAAAAAAAAAAGAAAAAAGTCAACAAACCAAAGGTTATAAAAAATGAGCTATGAAATTAGAGATTTATTTAACATATTAAAAAAAAAAATAATAAATTAAGAGCCTTTAAATCAGTTAATTTTCATATGAAATGGTTACATACACATTTTTTTCTGTAGTTAAACTGGACCAAAACCCCAAGAAAGCATTTGGCCAAGACCCAAGTGAATTCTAGAGACTAAAAGAGATTCACGTATCTAAGCCGCTTTATTTTCAAATGTCTAGGTTCTATGGAGTCAGTCAACATTATAAGAAAAATGTTTTGAGATAATATACGATGCACGGCTGACAAGAATTATTTTCAAGTTCAGCAGCAGCAGCAGACTGGATGGAATTACCATTTAAAGATTTTGCGGCTGTCTGGGAAACCGCAGCAGTAGTAGTACTAGCAGCAGCACTCAAAACAAACCCAACCCCCCAGCCCCACCTGGGAGATTCAAAATGAATCACTGCTAGGGCCCTCAATAGTGGCAGCAGCTTGACAATATCACGCACACATGATCACGATTCCTTGTCTACTTCAGAACTCTCAAAAGAGGAAACAAGAAAAAAATGCAGGGAAACAAAAACAAAAAAACAAAAAAAAACAAAAAAAACATTGTACATCTGGAAGCAAAACTGGTATCAAGGAAAACATAAAAAACATTGACATTTGCAAAATGTGGAAACTAACAAAAAAGAATGAATAAATCTTTCTTCGAATTTTTCTTCCAGAAAATTCCAATAAAGAAGAAAATAATTTTCTAGAGAAATTGATTGATTGCCGACTCTAAGAGTTGGACCTGCTGTTGATAGAAAAAAGTAAGCTTGAACCTTGTATTTGATTTATAGCACAATTAACCCTTTCAAGACTTAATTAAATTGTCCCAGTAGACTTCTAAAAGAGATCTATGGGACATATATATCCCAGCAGTCATAGAAACCTCAAGATATATGTTCCAGGACTCTTGAATGGGTTAACTGAATATTGTCAAAATATAAACATTTTTTAATGCCCAGGTGTGTGACATACAAAAAGATACATTGTAATTCCATAGAATCCTTTAGTTCATATAATTGGATAATTCCAAATACCCTTGAGATCCACCTAGTTGATTGTCATCCTGTGTAAGAGTTAATTAAACCCTCAAGTAAGGGAGAGTCAATCATAAAAATATTTTTTTCAAAACCGCCTTTTAGCTATTCCATGGTGGCAAATTTCTGACAGACAAATGGCAAATGCAAAGCATAAAGCAAGTCTTGACAAGTGCTGCCATCTGTTGAGCGAGTCGAGAAAGCAGAAAGGTTCAATGCAGCAGCCAAGACTTAGACTCTCCCATGTCGCACGAGACATGAGGCAATGATTCTTGTCTCCATTTCTCCAACAATCCATCGAGAACCAATCATTGTAGCAATTGTGGGGTTCTACGGGGCCAAAGTGTTAGCCCAACACCAAAGATCAACTGCCTTACAGGGCTTCTACTATTTACCCATAGCTGGGGTAAGAAGTGAATTCATGCCTTTCCCAAGGGCATTAGTACAAAGTGAACGCAAACTGTCTCAGCCGGAGTTTGAACTTGATTCCTCGATTCCATTATCCATGCCATTAACTGTTAGGCCACCCACACCTGATGGAAAACTTATACAAAATGAATTTGCTCTTTGGCAAATAGTCCAAGAACATTTCAAATGGACTGCAAACCCAATACCTCAGAGCCATTTAAATGGACATTTTTGACAATATGGCTGAAGATTATAGCAAACATAAATGCTTGGGCAGTTGAGATAGCAGCAAACAGGAAACAAGTGTCAAAGTGGAGATTCAATTCTGCAGACACCAGGTTATACCATTGTAGATATCAAAACCAAAGACCAAATTTGATTGCTTCATCAGAAATTTGATTTTACAGCAAACAAAATAGAAAAAAACTTCAATATTGACTTATTCTAAAAGTTTTGCAAATAATCAAAAATAATGACAAATGATCCCAGTTCAATAAGCTATCATTTGTCATTCTTTTGAAATGATATTAAAGAAGTGATCCTTCTAATACCATTTTAGACACTTAAGGATATTAGCAAGAAAAACGAACTGACCAAACTTGTAAATGTTATTAGGGTGTATCAAAAGTATTTTTTTATTTTTATTTTTTTTAAATTTTCTTACAAACCTTTACCTAGAAGCTTATTATATGTACATATCTAAAGACTATCTATGACTCCCCTGCCTTATTAATATTATAATAATATTATGTGCATTTATAGAAAGCGCCTTTCTTGGGAATCTCAATACTCAAATCCACACTGGACAAAAGTGCTTGAAAACCTGTGTAATCATTGCAGTAAAGTAAAAGGCCTGTTAACGAAGTGTATCAACATAGTCAATATTTAAAGAAAATGTGTGTTAGTAAAGCTATTTACATAACACAGGGCAGGAGTATCTATTTTCCAAATTCATATAAGTATGAAAGTCACAAAACAAGAAAGTTTTTATTTTTGATTTAAAACTTATTAATATCTTAATGTTACTGATGTCAGTGGGTAATCGATTCCAATAGGGTGTATTACAAGTATTTAAAAAGATTTTTTTTACAGACCATTACCTAGAAGATTACTTCATGCACACATCTAAAGGCTTTCTATGAATCCACATATTATAATATACCATTTCATTATCAATACTAATCAGCAGTATATTTCATTTCAGATGTTATAATGGCTGAAGCTGCTCACAGGAGGAAATGAAACAATATCTGCTGACTGTACTGCCCAAAACTGGTTTAAGCGTTCCAAGGATGGTGACTTGTTCCTTGAAAAAAAAAAAACGGAGGTGGATAAACATCAGTTGTCAATTATGATGGTTTAAAATCCAAAGTAGAAAAGACCCCAATTATCAGCACTCAAAAACCTTCAGAACAGTTAGGATCATTTAAAGATACCATATGTAGAGCATTGTTTTGTAATTGTACAATAAAGTGTTATTTAAAAACGAAAATACTTTTGATACACCCCAATAATGTAATCTCTCAAACAATGAACTACATTTGTAGCGTGGTGTGTGTTGGTGGGTCGACACAGGAAGTGAAAGAGAAAAACCTTTCTGAGCCAAGGAGGAAAGTCAGGCACCAGCAGAAGCAACAGCCATTTAGGAAATCCTAGAGGAGATGCTTACTCACTCAAAAAGAGAAGAGTGCAAAAGAAATGTTTGGACTTGTTAAAAATAAAAACACCAAACTTAAATATGAAGAGGTTAGGTTGTATTTACATGCTGTTAGGTTGTATTTACATGCTGCCATGTGCATACACACACACATAACAGACTTATGAGTTGGTAGTGTATACGTTACTGGCATTGTATGAAACTTGGATATTCTATAGCATGTGTAGCATTTTTTGGCAAAACGAAATAAATAGACGACTTAAAGGATCCAATGTTCATCAGAATATTTTTAGTTAAGGTTTCAGATATGAGTTTGTTAATAAAATTTTCTCATCTGTTGTACATTATATTTTTAATTAGTTTAGGTTTCACAAATTTCAATTTGTTAATAAAGTGCCTGCTGTCTATTATATTATAATATGCTTAAAAAAAATGTTAGACATTCTATACAATACCTAGGTAAAGTATATAAGGTCAAAATGAAATAAGCTTATTTCATACTTTGCCAAAAAATGTTCGGCATTCTATAGAATGCTTAGGTTTCACACTTTGCTGGTAACATATACGCACGTAAAGTCTATTGTAAGATAGAAATGAAATCAGCAGCAGATTCTCTAAAAGAGTCGAAAGGTCCATTACATGATTAATTCTTCTTATAAATAAAGAGACGAATGAAGAATTGTAGAAAGAAAAAGTTCTACACACAGAGAAGATGACGACATTTGCAATCAGTTAAGTATGAATATTGCAAAGTAATTGGACCAAGTTTCTTTTTTTTTTTTCCTTCAATATCGAACATGTTTGGTAAGAATTTTACTGAAAAGGAATGACACTTAATGACGATGGGCTTAATTGTCAGTAGAAATAAGAAGAGAATATAAATACATAATAAATTTTTTTTAAAAAAGAAAAAAAAAGGGCTTTTCTCCATCACCAGCCCCTAAGATTTTATAGATGGGCACAGCCCCCCCCCCACCAGCAATAGAACTCATGGTATAGTATTGAAAAGAATGCTTAGACATTCTGACATTCAAAACCTGTTGCCAAATGAGAGACTTTTTAAAGGGAAGAAAATTAGAAATGACTTAAAATCAGAATTTTACAAATCTGTTTACATTGTGTTGATCACTTGAACATCCCTCCCCCTAGACTGGTTTAGGGGTGGTGGGAGGATGTTCAAGTGATATCTCAAAACATTCAATGCATCGGACTTCAACACAAAACCATTAATCATTCAATGAATTTGGGAACCCATCAGATGGAGTGAATGTAAAGACTGTAGTCATATTAGAACAAGCAAAAGTTCAGAATTAAGGAGACGCATAGAATACCTGCAGGATAGATTTGGCAATTAAGTATTTAAAAATGTATGTATTCGTATGAGTGAATAATACCATCTTTAACTTTGTCAATAAAATAAAGCATTAAAAAATTAATGCATTCATATGAGTGAACAATATCTTCTTTAACTTTGTCAATAAAATAATGCATTTAAAAATTAATGCAACCATATGAGTTAACAATAGGTGCATTCTCTGACAAATCATAAAGGACATATAACCACACCCACTCAAATTTTAATGAAAATTGGCATGTCAAGTGAGTTTTTGCTCAAACCTCCAAAAATGAAGTCCGTTTTTCAAAATTGGTGCAATGACACCCCTAATTCTTTTGACATTTTGATGAACCCACATTTTTTTGAAAGTACATAACTCTGCTCCTAATTGAGATAGAATCCTGGGTGTTGTATAATTGGATAGAGAATACTACAATAGTATTTCAGTACATGCAGTTTTGCCTAGGATGTTCCTAAAAAAAAGTTATAGTAATTTTAAAATTGGGGGAGTGGGGGGGGGCAGCCAATCACAATCCAGAAATTCTTTTTCTCAGAAACTTCCCCCAGGTACCCTCTATCATATCTAACTATTACAGTTTTGTGTTTTTTGCTCCTCATGGGTGAATAAGCAGGCTGAACCTATTTTTACAAGTTTCCCCTAAAAAAAAAACAAAAAAAAACTGCAGTGAAGTACTATTGTAAATCCAATGGTTCCATATATGGACAGACACACAAGTAACAGGCTTTCAAAGTTACTAATTGCACAAAATCTTGGCATCCTTGAAAAAGAATGCAGAGTGCTAAAAGTTAAAAGACATGGCATATTCATTCAACAATAATTCATACACCCATATATTTCAAGAGATAGCAGTTTAAACTTTATAAATCTTTGTCACCTGTCTAGACAGCTGACCACTAAGCCGTTCCTGTTGCAATATCAAATTGGCCTGAATAAAAGCACCGTTGAATGCAACCTGATCTAAATTTAGACAACAGTTGTCACCAAACCCACTTCATTTGATAAGTACAGTGAGGCTGGACAACACCTTCAATCTTTGCAGATATAACATGCTTTGTGAAAACTATTGCCTCATGTATCATGCATCAAGTAACCCACCCTCTTCACCCCCACGCACTGATCAGATCTTAAGAAAGAAAATAGTAGAAAGAGATGAGAGCACTTGAGCACAAACAAAAGACGAAACATGTAAAAAGAATTTTCTTTCTTCTCCGCAAGAAAAAACTAGAAATCACTCAGAGTGCATACCTCTGTCAATGCCACTAAAAGTTGAATGAAAATCAGTTGATGTATAACTACAATGCAAGGGAGGTAACTAAAGAATTCCTAAATCCACCTTCCTGCAAAAATGTAATTGAACTTCATGGAGAGCTTTTGGAGATATTGCATGGACAGAATTGAGTGAATACATAAATGTATGAAAAAAAAAAAAAAATTGTAAAAATCCCTGGATCCGCCACAAAATTCAACCAATTCTTCTTTTCACTTCCATTGAAAACTTTTGGAGATATTGAGTGGATATATATAACTACGATGCAGGGAAGGTAACTGTAAAATTTCCTGGATTCGCCCCAAATTTTAATCGATTCTTCCTCTTCTGGAGATATTGTGTAGACAAACAGGCAGATAGACAGGAGTGAATACATATCTCTTCTGACTTCGTTGGCAGAAGCAAAAAAGACTTGAGCATCTTTGTTGCCACATGACAAAAGAGAATAGAGTTCATTGTTTCTTAAGGAAGTGAGATGTTGCTGAGGGCGATTGGCACGTGAGTCTCTTCCGGTTAAGTCACACTGGCTTTTGCAGTGCATGCTATATGCAGGAACAGTGCTAAGAAATGAAAATGCTGAGTTAAGATTTGCAGATAAATTCACACACACACAGAATGCATTGTAATTTATTTTATTTTTAATCTGATAAAATGGTGAGCAAAGATAAAAATTAGCAGATTCTTCAAATAGAACAGATTCCTGCAAGGACAATTTCAGAGAACTGACACAGGAATTTAAAAAGTCTTATAGTTGCATCATCATCATCATCCAGTTAAAAATATAAGACTTTTTGCAAACTCCCCAAAAAGTTGTAAAGCTTTGTATTTATAAAAAAAGTAGTCCATGATCCATCACTTTGCTGACGGTTATCATAATTGTACAATAATAACAATAACTGATACTATAAGTATGATAGACATGGCTTGTATGATGATTATTAAAACCTATCTAAACAGTTTTAATCTGTGTTTCTATATAAAACTTACTAAAGTAATTCTGGAGTTGAGATCACATCATCAGTTAAAAATATGAGGCAAAAGATAAGACCTTTTGCAATCTCCGCCCAAAATTGTAAAGCTTTGTGGATTTTTTATATATTTGCTTTCTAAAAATAGTAATAAAAATGTTCAAAGAAAAGAAGACAGTTTTCACAATATGGTAAAAGTCAAACATTGACTAACGTGTTCACTAATTGAATCTCATCAAAAAGCAACATGTGAGGTTCTTGAAATAAGCGCACTTTCAATTAGAATTATGCTTTACCAGAACCCCCCCCCCCAAAAAAAAAACACCATTTCACAATTGTAAACATGCAAGTTTCTTGGGGTTATAGTACTTTCGTCTACGTCATTTTAGCAAATATCACTTTTGTCTAAATCACTTTGGTCTAAAATCACCTTTGTCCCCACAATATCTCCAAAAGTTGGTGGGCCATGGACTAAGGAAGAATTGATGAAGTTTTGGGGTGGATCCAGGGATTTAATAAAAAAATATCTCAATTGAAAAAACCATTCGACAAAATGTCATTGAAATTAATTGAGAACTTTTGGAGATATTGTTGGGACAAAAGTGATTTTAGAACAAAGTGATTTAGACAAAACTACTATTTGCTAAAATGATGTAGACGAAAGTGCTGTATCCCGGGGGTTCTTGACAAGCCTTTTTTCAATCAGAATTATGCTTTACCATAAAATAAAAAAATAAAAACACCAATTCACAATTAGTCAAGGAAGGAGAGTCACTTGTTTGCACAGGAGAGGCATTTTGTTTTGAACTTTTCTCTTGCTGGTGTCCCCCTCTTCCTTTTATGCAATCCAAATAGATTTAATAGAGAATGTCCCCAATTAAGAAATAACCATAGACAGGACTGTACATAAGTTGCCATAATTGGTTCAGCTGTTTCAATGTCAAAAGGTATTTAGTACTCACCATTAAAATCAGTATTTGATCATCAGTTTGCATTTAATGAGTTGTATTTCAGGCAATTATTTCATGTATTTTTGTGCCTCTATTAAAGATTTGCCCTCCATATAGCTCCCACTTGCATCAGATGGGATTAAAATGTATTATTCTATCAAAATCCTCAGTTGGGATCATAAACTTTTTCAGGGATGCTTCGCAAACTAATTCACTCATGAGTGATCCTCATTGGCTACCCCACATTTGTGGCTTTGTGTCATAAACTCAGTTTTATTTCAATAATGTATTTTAGATGAGCAGTTTGTAACAAGTTGGTTTTTCATCAACAAACTAATTTGGAGGGAACTACCATTTTTCTAAGTTTGTTTACATTCTAAAAGTGCAACTGACTTTTTTTTCATCTAGAAAAATGGATTCCTGGCAAATTCATATCAAATGGCAAAGATTATAAATCACACAATATAAATAAATCACTGAACAATAGTAACCAATTTTGACTGAAGACTTCTTGCCAATTTAATTTACATATATATTCATTAGAGTTTTAGGAATAATACTTTGGTTGTGTAAGGATTGATCGATACGCCTTGCTTGCTGATAGTAAAAACAAAGATAAATAAGACTATGAAAATTTGATATTTTATATATCTTCAGTCGCTAAATGAAATGAAAGTATTTTTAAAAATGTTAATAAGATTTAAATGTTAAACATGAGAATGTAGCCTTCTATAATGGAAAAAAAGAGTTAAAAAATTAAACGTTTATATTTCGTGGTTTTAATAATGTGGTGTTTTTAAATTTAGTGACTGAAGAAGATATACAAAGTTTTTAATACATTGGTTGGTAAGGGACAAAAGTAACTTTTCTGATGGCCAGTTAATTTACAAACTTGTTACCTCAAACTTTTTAAAAATGGATCGTTGAGTACTTATGCGTGACCACTCACATGTATTTACTCATGTTTGTGTTAGTCCACAGAATATATCCATATATCTCAATGAGTTTCAATGACATTTTGTAGCAGACGTAAAAATGCTTGCACATTGAAACAATCTTGTTACCTCAGATTTTTTTTGCGAATTAACTGGCCATCAGAAAAGTTACTTTTTGTTCCTTACCAACCAATGTATTAAAAACTTTGTATATCTTCTTCAGTCACTAAATTTAAAAACACCACATTATTAAAACCACAAAATATAAACGTTTAATTTTTTAACTCTTTTTTTCCATTATAGAAGGCTACATTCGTGTTTAACATTTAGAAGAATTGATTAAATTTTGGGGTACATCCACGAATATTTTTTTATGAATGAGAGATATTTTTTCATATATTAAGAAAAATAGACCAAATATGGAAAATGGAAATTTAAAGTTAACTCCCCTGTATCATAGCTATATATGAACCGATTTTCATTGAGTTTGTAGAGAGAATGCACTCTGGGTGCTTTCTCATTTTCTTCTGCAGATAATCGAATGCATCTTCAATGGCAATAGATATTGTCTGGCAATTGAACAATAATGACCGACTCATAAAAAGACTGCAGAGGAGAAGTGGGAGGCTGAATAGGATGCTTAATACTGCCAAGCCAACATGGCCACTATGGTACTGACCACCTCCCCCCTCCTCTATCTTCAATTGAGACATAGACAAACTAAAATCTAAAAAAGAACCAATTAAGAGTTCTTTTATGGACTAAGGTTGATGTAGACTAAGTCACCCACCTCCATGCCGCCTGCCATTTTTTTTAATGCAAAATCCCAATGTTTTTTAAATTTTTTATCCTTCATGCTAACAGATATAAACAGGATTTTGAGATGTTGTTTCACTCTTTTTCCTAGATAGAGGAATAGGATAGTGTTTTTGTTTGTTTCCGAAAGAACTAGAGAATTTTTTTGTTATTTGCACAGAATTCATTATAAAATAAACGAATAAATAAATAGATTTTTAAAAAAAAACAAGATAGAAAAAGTTCTGAAGAGAAATAAGCTCAAAAAACTGATTTTATTTTTTTTACTTCCACTCAACATGGTTTCAACAAAATACTTATTTGAAAGTAAGCATTTTATAATCTCTGGACATTTTTGGGGTAACCTCCAACAGTTTGTTCAGTTTATTAGGTAAAAATAAGAGTTTTTATTTTCGGTATTAACTTTATTGAACAACATATTTACTAAATCAATCTTTATTATTATTGGATGAAGTATTGTAACACACCACTTTTTTTTGAAAAAGGTTGAAAATTACTGCCTTAGAGAGACATGTTGCCCAAATTTCATGAAACTTTCTCTAATAATGAACATTTTCTAAAGGTGATTCGATTTGTTTTAGCATGATCAACAAACCCAAATGTTTGCAACAGATAACATTTTGTATTCTTTCATTTAATATTTCTCAGCAGTTTTGTGACTAAGATGAGATCAATAATCGATTTGAATAGCATCACAACTGAATCTTGTGGATAGCTTCTTTTTTTTCCTGAAATGTTGGTTTAACGTCGCCATCATTTTGGAGTCTGATTTTGGATGAATTTTTAATGAGCAAATATTTTGCATATATATAAAAATTGGAACAATTTACATTCATTATAAATTCATTGTTATAAACAACTTTTATTATATAAAAAAACTGGCTGTTTGTCACCCCCTTTAAATATTGGCGCAGCTCAACCAAATTTAGCATGCATACTCAATGGATCTAGGGGAATATTTTAAAGTAGGTTTTGAGAAAAAAAATTGTTTATGGATTTTAGAAAGGGGTCTATTTACAATGTTATAATGCTAAACTGAACCCTTACTTTCTGTTCAATATACATATACATATTAGTCGGAAATCACCCTATAGGTTATATACTATAAAAAAATATAATAATGAAACATTTAATAATAATTTTTATTTCATTTTAAATAAACTATTTGGGACTGACTGATTTTGTTGATAATACACATTTGATAACATAATCTGTGATTATAATAAATGGCTTACTCAGTATGAGAAATTTGAAATCAGCTTTAATATCAAAAATCCTTTGAATAAATAATAAAATCTTTTTGTCACATTGCTTGCTAAGAAAAATCAAATTTCTTATTTTATTTTTCTCTTTCCAAAAGAAAAGATATTTACTGCTATGTACTGCAAAGATATTTCTAGCAGCAGCAGCAGCAGCTGCACTATTACTAACTCAACAGCTGAGACTTCTTAGGCTGAACGTTTCACATTGACCTTTTAAGGCTAGACAGCCCAAGTATATCAGCTGATCAATGTCCAGACAAAAGGCTGGACAGACAAACACAACAGTCTGTCCCGCCCCCGACCCCGCATTTCAATTTTTTTCTCCTTTTTTTTTTAAATGATCGACTTTCAAATTTATCAGATATAATCGTCACTTGTTTTTATTCATTTCTTTGAATAAACACAAACAAACCACCCAGCAGAAACATTTTTGAAAATCTTTACTTCCAAATGATGCAAAGCAATCGGATTTTCATGCAATATTCTATAATAGATTTTACAAGTAGATGAAGTGAACAACTATAATAAGAGAAACCTGCTCAAAATTATTATCAGAGAAATTGTATTTTTTCCCGAATTTCTGATATGAGAAATTATTATTATACACCGATCTACTCGGATCAATGTCCTCTTCTTGATTGTTATAGTCACAACGTTTCAGCTGTTGCACCCTCCAGCCTTCTTCAGGTGCCTGTCATAGTTAGTAACCTTCTGGGAATTTTGAACTTCAAATTCAATTCGGGGGCTAAATTGTTCTCATTCCACTGTCCATGCTAGATACCCCTGTGGATTGAATTTCCCGGAAGGTTACCAACTACAACCGGCACAACAGCTGTAATGGTGTGGCTATAACAACCAAGATGAGTACACTAGTCTGAGTAAAACAGTTTATAATAAAGAACTTGTAGCATCTAACCCTTTCAGTCATAAAATATTTGCCATTGTTTTTATCAGATATTTTGAATATACATAACACTACATATTATCCTAGATACCTATTCATGAGTTCCTAAGAACATCTTTATCAGATGAACCACAACACTTATTCTACTTTACCCATTTGTAGACCAGCAAAAAATAATTTAAAAAAATCTTACTCTTATTTTCTACCATTCAACGAGAAAATATAGGGTGTCCATAAAGTCCCTATCGATTTTTGTTTGAAAAGTGCAATAAAATAGATAGAAACTTTATGGACAACCTGTGTTTAGGAAGTTTTCTTTTCTTTTCCATCAGACTGTCAGGAAGTGCAATTGTTCTGCACGTCTAAGAGCGGCTCCATCATAAGTTGCAGAAGGGAGGAAGGATCTGGACATGTAGAGCAGATAATCAAGACAGCTCAATTAAAGTAGTTGCACAGCTGGGCTAGCCAGGAGGTGCATGGTCCAGACGCCGGCTGTAGTTGCGGGGGACACAGTGACCCGACAAGAGAATAATTCAATAGTTGTTAGATTTACACTGATTAGTAGACTTCATTCAATTTGATCTAGTTATTACTTGGCTGGAATCATTTGGCCTGATTCCAGAAAGCCACAGAAAAAAGCAGCAGATAACCAAATCTGAATAAAGATAAAGCAGCAGATAACCAAAGGACTGAATAAAAATAAACAATACCACAAATTATTCTTAAAATAATACTGAATGCTGCTTAAGAGATAGATAGATAAAAAGATAGATAGAGCTAGCTAGCTATAGATAGAGCTAGCTAGCGATAGCTATCTAGCTAGCTATAGATAGCTAGCTATAGATAGAGCTAGATAGCTATAGATAGATAAAAAGCTAGCTAAAAAGTTAGATATAGATAGATAGATAGCTAGCTAGCTAAAAAGAGAGATATAGATAGCTAGCTAAAAAGAGATAGGAGATAAAAAGAGAGATAGGAGAT
>VCCN01000623.1:71429-82747 GCA_006491835.1 Architeuthis dux
TCGGGTCCCTTCCCTTCCGAGCCCATAGGCAGAAGCCTACTCAGCCTAATGGTTAATCCGTCACTGACCTTATCAAAGGAAGTTTTAAATAGATGAAGTAAGCCTTTCCTTGAAGCTCGTAGTGTAGCCTCCTATTTAAAGCTTCCTCATGAGGTTTGTTGAACTTGAATGCAATATCTTTTCTCTTTTTGCTTCTTTCAAGGAATCTTAACCTTCCTCAGCTTTTGTCACCAATGGCAGAGTAAAAAAATATATATATGCATTTTATCAATCCAGAAGGGATCGATCACACTCGCAGTAATAGAACCGTATTTGGGAGCTTATCTGTTGATATCAAAGTGTTCTCTGGTCGAGACAAGTTCTTTTCTTTGTAATGACACTTTTTGCATCTTGAATTTCTTCAGTTCATTTCGAGCAATAGAATTTTAACCCTTGGAATTAATTTTGACTATTTTCCCACCATCTTAATTTTTAGTTAGTTTTTACGACAACTCCGGCTGTTGAGATGAATGAAAATATTAGTAAAGATTAATGATAGCTTGCAATACTTCATCTAATAAAAAAAAAGATTTAACTTCTGTAAAACAAAAACTAGAAAGCACTCTACGAAACACCATTGTCAGGGAAAGTGATTGATTGTACATGTATCCGCCCCAAAATTTAATCACTTCTGTAGTCTATTGTCCACAATTTCATAGAGATCTATTAAGTACTTTCAGAAATATTGTGTGGAAAGATGCGACCAAATACATATACCTCTCCAACTTTGACATAGGTAAATTAAGTCCTATGTAACTTGAATATTAAATGATATACAAATGTAAATTTGCTTACAGATGAATTGAACTCTAAAAGCAAAAGGGGAAAAGAATTATTAGATTTTTACATTCTAACTCCAAGAGAGCTTGGGGAAATTCTTATCGGTTGTAGAATCAAATCAAATGAGGGCACTTAAGAAAAGGTCTCACTTTCTGGCCTTAAAATCGAAAGAAAAATGTTTTTGCAAGTAACTGAGACCCCTTTTCTCGAGTACCGAAATGAGATGCCATGACTTCTAAGGTAAAAAGGATGAAGTGTCTCAGAAGAATTTAATGTTTCTGAGTACTATGCACTAATTGAACAACAAATTTAGCTGAAATGAAACTTCACTTGATCATCTATCTTGGCTCTGATGCATTGTCTGTCATCATTAACCCTCTGGTCCCTGGTGAAAAATTAGGGTAAAAAAGCACATTTGATTAAAACACTGATCTAACAAAAACATACAGTATGAATGAATATAGAGGCTAAGAATTAGTATTTTGTTAATGTTTTATAAGCATGCTTTATTAGTTGTTTCTTTAGTTTGTTAGTGAAGAATATTCCTCTTCTGGGGTGTGGTGTTGCTAGTGTTAGAACGACTTGTAAGAAATAATCAGATGTAGTTATTTGATTGGATTTAAATGAATACCATTTCTTGAAATTTAATTTAATTTATCACAATTTTTATTTTGTAAGTGCATAGGTGTTTTAATTAAATGTGCCATTTTTACCTAGAATCCAAAACCTCCACTTTGCTAACGTTATATCTTGTAGCAATGATCTCAATTAAATGAGCTATTCTGGAAATTGAACCAGATTCTTCCTAAATGCCCTTTTTATCATACATCAGCCTTTAAGTTTCCTGATGCTATAATAGCTATCTTTTTCTCTGTAAGTTAAAGAGAAAAAGATAGCTATTATAGCATCAGAAACATATGATATGATAACCATGTAATGAGTGCACACATCAGTTAAAGTTTAACTGATGTGTGCACTCATTACACGGTTATCATATGCAAGAATTAGATCAACTGCAAGTCGGATGGACACTTTCTATTCTATCAGCTTTCTTTTTAGTGGAGTCTCTGGAAGAAAACACCATTTTATAGTGTTTGACGTTTGAGATGTTTTTCTTTTTTCTAATAAAAATTTTTTTTTTTTTTAAAAATGGTGCCAATGTTCTAAGCTGTAAGTATGACTTGTTTCCATTCATAGTTACTGCTAATGCTAAGTTCAAAAAATGGGAAGAGAAAAGTTATGGAAGACCATTTTGTCTTTTTTAGTAAATTGGGGGTGATTGAATCAAAACATCAAATGAATTCATTAATTTTAAGAATATTTTATTTATTTATTTATTTTTTTGTTTTTTTTTAAATTTTCATAAAATATCTTGGAAATTTCATTTTTAAAACTTCCTGCAACATGACAATCAAATATAATGTTGGTTTCGGAGTTGATGCAGTACATAAAATCTTTCATCATTCAAGCCATGGCCCTTACCCCAAGACTAGGTTGCGTCAGGAATGCATAAAATAAATCTGTCAATTGACTCCTTTGTAAGGTAGTGCAGTCAGTGCAGTCAGTGCAGCTACCCAGGACCCCAAGATTTTAGGGCCATCCCAACCCCACTCCCCCAGAAAATGTTTTGAAGAATATTTTGATATCTTTTAAAATTCGGGGGGAGGGGAGAAAGTAAAATGTCTCGACTACACTTGTTTGAGGATTTATGTTACGTTGATAGATTATTGATCCATAAATGACTTCACGTTAAAATAAACATAATGTTATGTAAATTTGATGTTTGAAAATAATAACTGAATACAAAACAGAAAAGGGGCCCCCAACAAGTATTATGCACTGGGCTCCGTCACTGTTAACAATCAGCCCTGCATTTGGTGAAAACCAGTTGTTTGGGGTTTGTTTTTGTTTTTTAAAATTCGTAATTTATCCTCTTTCAAAGCTTCTGTCTAATTACATTGTCTACCACTTGTGACCGATGATATTGATTTTGACTGACGTAAAAATGTGTAGCCTATCTTAACCAGGCAACTCTGGTGCAAAGTGAAAATTAGCATACACGCTACGTGCACTTTTTTTCTTCTCATAGGATTAGTCAGTTAGATCACTAAAAGGTCCCTCTGTTGTTTAAGGTAGTTGCATTTCCAACGGCATCGATGTCCAAGTAAAAAGCCCGGATTTTTTTCACGGCAGACTCTTACCACTTGGAAGATTAGCACAATACTCCTTATTTGGCTTTGTTCCATATAAAGCTAACATTACTGAATATCCATTAGGTCATTAAAAATAAAAATTACATCAGATTCGATAAGGAATGTATTCTTGCATAAAATGCGGTGTCTATAAAGTCACTTGTCTATTTTTGTTAAAACTGGGCTGGGTAATGAAATAGAAACATCATGGACATCCATCCTGTATTTGCATAAAGCAATTTTAGTTAAAAGTGAATGAAGTAGTTGAGGGTAATCTTCATCTTTCCTGGGATATTTGTTTATTAAAATTCACGGGTATATTTGAATTTCTATGATGATTTTTTAATTTTTTTTATTCTTTTTAGAAAATAAACTACTCCCACACGCACACTAGCGGCCGTAATACGTTTTAGTAAATATATCTACCCGTGTTTCATTGCAGTTCGGGCGGTTTCTTCACATTCTCTTCCTTTAAGACTTAACCCTTTGAAAACTGACACCCAGGAGCCATATAACGTGCACTGTGTTTGATTACGGACAGAGGGCCACGTTTCCGGGAGCACGAAAGCTCACGTGGGCAGACAAATAGCAAATACAACGTACGCTGTTCACGCAGTGAGTCAAGATTCCTGGGCCGTCGAAACGTTATCAATGTTTGTAAACAAAACGCACGTGTCATCGGGCGCTCGTGTTTATGGATTTTTGTAATGGCTGCCGCCCGTGTTCAATGGGTTAATAATAGTTCGCTACTTCAAAGCTTTTAATAGTGCAAATAAATGTTTACGTCTTCTCGATTTTAAAGTGACTGTACTCGTTTAAGTGGATGAGTCCATATTTAAATGGTGGGTAGGAGTTATTTTTATCAGCAGAATTGTTACCTTTAAGTGGAAGAGTCCATTGTTACGTTCAGAAAAACAAACAGAAATGGTTCCACTGTTCATTAAATTATACAATAGATAGATATTTGATGATTCTTTCTTTAACCCACTCGTCAGTAAGTTTTGCAGTAATGTAGCTATGAATTATGGGAAAAACTATATTTTAATGAAATTAAAACAACCATAATAAAACTTGTCTTAAAAAACGAATTTAAAAAAATGTATTAAAAATGATGAGTTGCATTTTAAGTTCCAACATTTGAACGAAAACGGACCATCTTCCTTGTTGGAAGTACCAATGTTAAAATGTTATTGATACTATTGTTCGGACTGAGATCCTCATCTTGGTTGTCATTTCCACAACGTTTCGGCCGATGTACCCTCCGGCCTTCTTCAGGTGTCAAGTTTTGTCGTTCACTTACCGGAACTATTGAACTGAACCCTTTATTTGATCCAACCAAGATGAGGATCTCAGTCCGAACAATAGTATCAATAATACTAACACCTCATCTCAGAAATACCGAACTCAGTCAATGTTAAAATGTTTTAATTCTTATTTATTTTTTTATTTTTGGCAAATAGTTAATTTGGATCACTTTAGCATTCCCCCAGTGACGTCGTTTAAACACCCCCCCTCCCCCACTAAAGGGTGAGAATGTTTAATTGTAAACCATCGTAATTTACGGAAAGTCGAGGAAACTAAGCAAGGCATAGGAATTAATGTTTCCTCTCAGTAAGGTTAAAGATCTTGTTCACTCGTAATGCATTAATTTGTGAATGCATTATCACCAAATCTGTCACACCACGTACATTCTTGTGGGTATTTCCTCATGGTTATACTTATACTGGATCACTTTAACCTCCCCCGTTACCGTTTGACACCCTTAAGTTTGTCAATTGAACACCCCCCCCCCCCCGCTCTAAACCAGTCGGAGGGGGGGTGTAAAATGATCCATTAATTTTTGCAATACATTCATCGTTTGCAGTATTGTTGCAACTTGACCCTCTACATGAAAAGCATAAAAATCAACTAATTGTCGAATTTTATTCATTTACTTTGCAAATTGATGCCGAATCGTTAAAGTTAATATAGAATACAGTATATTATGTTCTCATTAAAGATATTGCAGCTATTTTAAAGTATAGATTACTTGGTATAGTTTACCGTCCATTCTCAGAATGTTTGATATTAGGGTATAATGATCACGAAGAGATTTTTGTCTTATCGGACACGGATAGCTGATATGGAAAAAATCATTTTTGGTTAGTTGTATGGAAGGCTATAAGGATCACATTTCAAAACCCGTCTGTTACATGTTAATTGCCATCGGCTATTATCGATAAACTTCTTCGTCTCAAATTCACACCTGATTTAAAATGGGACTCTTACATTACTTCTGTTGGCAAGACACAGCCAAAATGGTGCACATCTAGGCAGGCATTTTCCACACGCGATAGAGTACAGAAACGAATGCGTGGACTATTGGGTGATGAGCTTTTTTCACACTCCAACCACTGTCTCATCGTCGTAATGTTGTAAGTTGGGCACTTTTCTACCGTTACTTCCATGGAAAGTGTTCAGATGAACTACATTCCCTAATCCCTTCTGTCCGGAAATATTCAGTTAAAACTCAGTCTGCAATTAAGGCACATCCATACTTTTTAGATATATCAAGGATTCAACGCAACTTCCACGCAAATAGCTCCTTCTCAAGATCGGCCATAACTCACCTTCGCCCAGATAGAATCTCTCCACAAGCCTACATACAAAATTATAAGCAATTATTAGAAAACGACACAAGGCCGACAGACATCCATAGCGAATGATAGTCTCCGGGGACAATTAATGCAAGCATATGAGTGAACAATATCTTTAACTTTATTAATACAATTAGAAATCACTCAGAGAGCGCATACCTTTGCTAATGCCGTATATTTACACAATCGAAAACAAATTCCTGGTTCCGCCCCAAAATTTGACTACTTCTTCCCTGCCGCATGGTCCACCTGTCTGCGTAATTTCATTGAGAACCTTTGGAGATATCATGTGGACAGTCATGAGCTATTACATAAATGTATGGGAAAAAAAGAAAATATCTCTCAATCGAAAACTAATTGCTGGATCCAACCCCCAAATTTAATTATTTCTTTCTTACCCCATGGTCCAAACGTCTACAAAATATCATCGAAATTCCTTGAGAACTTTTGGAGATATCGCGTGGACAGAGGGAAGGACATGGGGTAATACATATACCTCTCCAACCTCGTTGGCAGAGATACATAAATTACTTCCTATGTCTTTCCTAGGGGCTTCAAATCAAGTGATCCGATTTTTTTCTGTCGAATCATCATCTTTTAGTGCGACTCTTTCTCAGCGCACCGAAAAATTTGTGTGAAAAAACGCACTTTTGTTGTATAAAACTATTTGAACATTGCAGTTATTCTGGGTATTTACCAGGTTTAGCTTACTTAATTCACACCAGGCCAAATTGGGGTAGGAAGATTGTGTTGCGCCAGTCTTCCAAGTTGGGTAGCTCCAACTGCCTTAAAGATCAGCTTTAGAAATGGTGTTTTTTTAACTGGATTCTAACAATTACCACTAGCGCCGGTTTGAGTACGTAACACTGTCAGTCACCGAGCAGACCAGTGCAGCTGTTGATATGGCATGTTCTGCGCGTGCCATGTGCTTTTGTAACAAATTCATCTTCGCTGGAAGAGGTAATTAGCCGGTTTTCCACGCCTGCACTCTAAAGTCACCGGATGTTCTCGATGTTCATAAGAAAATCAACCAACCAATGAATCGTATATCATGCCAATTAATAGCCCCTCCTCCTCTCTTATACAGCATGACAAATTAATATACTATCCTCATTTATGCAGCATGACTCTCTCCTAACTGGGAGTGGCCTGATAATTGCGTGAATGAATGTCCTGCAATTTAAACAATCTGTTTGTTTTGTTTAATCAGATTTATTGTATTCAAAAGAGAATTGACTCACGGCCAAGGTTGGATCGATCAAGTCAGCCAACGCTATTGATATTTACTAAGCTTAGATTAGTACATCACAAAGTCACAAGTGTGGGATACCCAGTAAGGATCCAACTCGGTACAATAATAATAGTCTGTTAGACTAGTACGCTAAATACAGTACAACAGTATGTGCATTTTCTTTATGATCATATGGTCCTAGGTAGAAGTCTGTCAGGGCCAATCTATCCTGTAACGCTTGACCCCTTAAAACATTTTTGCAAACTTTATTAAAAGATTTCTCTTCTATTAATCAGCGTTCATTCCACCGCTCAGTAAAGGAAAATGAAAACATCATGGAATGCCTTCCAATTCTATAGAGAAACAATCGTCAGTCAAAATTGAAACAAGCAAATAACACATCCAACGCCACTAACTGTGAATTTGACCAAAGAATTTCGGCCGCGGAACGGTCAGTTTTTGAGGTGGATTCCGATTTAAATGAAATACCGACATCTTTTCTATTCGGTCAAGGTTTTTCTTCCTTTCTTCTATTTTCGAGTTTTTGCATTCGAATTCTTTGGCCTTCCAGGCAAAATAAAAAAAACAACCCCGAAGTTCCTCATTTATTTCGGGATGATTTTTAGGTGATTTCAAATTTCAGATGGGATCGTTCAAATTTGTAAATAGATCAGCGTCAGTGTGTTCTAACAATAAATCCACGCTAAATATCATCACGATGAAGAAAATATAATTAATTCTAGTAAGGTATCTTTTTTGTGCTTTAATACAGTGGATAGGCAAGTGATTTGAAAGGAGTATTTCGGACTAATCACCCCTTTTCTACGTCCGCCTCGGAGTTAAATAAATAGCGACTAAATTGAGGTCTTTGATTACTAATTGGCATCTTTAGTTAAGCACAAATGATTTTCTAGTATGCATTATTCAGAGATGTATTTAAATGGAAAATTCACATATTTCAAGTATGTTTATGGCACTTATCTGGTCCACCACCCATTCACTAATATGCGAACTGGTACACAGAGGCAAAAAGGCTACCCATTCCCCGGATTATAGCATCTGTTCAGCTGATGAACAAATTTCAAGATAGAGTCTACGTCTGCTTTTTTTTTTTAATTAACCCCGAAGATCAGGTGTACGACGTAGTCTGAATGGGTAATGCTTACAAGGATTGACCTTGAGAGTCTGACTCATCGTTGTTCTACCAATTGGCTCTTTTCATTCAAATCGGAAAACGCTGCTAATTTTTCACCGTCTCGATAATCGTTTGTGGTCTGCGTCAAGTTTAGTTGGAGCAAAACTTTGATTACACCATACAATGGGCGAACTGCAGCACTTTTGACTTTCTGAATGGCACGCTTAATTCCATGAGGAAAATAACGTTTTATTAAAATTTCATCTAAGAAAAAGGGAACCTTTTTTGAAGAAATGAGAAAATTCCAGGATAAGTGGACAAATCATTATTTCTTTGTTGAAGTAAAAAACAGACCACCGTGTGTAATATGTTCTGAATCCCACTCCGCATTTAAAGAAATTAACGTTAAGACTCATTACACAACTAAACAATCCGGGTATGATAAATTTAAAGGAGATATCAGAAAGCTTAAAATTGAAACACTAAAGAAATCAATCGGTAGCCTAAATACGCTTTTTTCTAAAAGGCAAACAGAGCACAGCGAAATGGTGCATGCAAGCTATGTTGTTAGCAAAAAAGGTTCCTAACATTCTAAAAATTATTCTGGCGGTGAATTTGTGAGTTTGTGGCCCGGTTAGGATTAACATTATCTCATGCGGCCTGCTGCTCAAAAAGGGTTGCCCATGCCTGGATTACACCATACCATGGGAACCTTTTTTTTCTCGAACAGTTTTTACGACATTCTTTGGGGTAGAAAAACACTTTTTAATTACGTACGCAAAAGGTTAATGATAAGGTTTCCTTTCATTTTCAACATCATTTAATCAAATTTAATAACCTGGTGAAAGATTCCCATTACAAAAATGAACCCGATTCCATTTTTGGCCAAATTCTAGAAATATTCTTATTTATAATCTCATGAGGCAGTGCCGGTCGCCGAGCGGTTAGCAGCACGGAAAATGCAATCGACGAGCCGAGGCCTAACTCCAAATGAGATAATCTACGTTCACTTCGCACTAATGCCCTTGGGATAGGTATGAATCCATCTCCTCTCTATGGGTAAAATATTGATAATAATGGTGAAGTGAGTTATGCCACTTCGGGTGTGTGTCGCCTCTAAGTCAATTTTACATTTACAAAATCTCAAAGTCGAACTGAGACAGAGAAACTTGTAATATGTGAAACCCAGGTAAGGACAGCTTTAGCCGTAGCCAGCGTAAGGGCACTATTTATATTTATTATAAACTCATTATCCCCGCGAAGCATACTTGGTTAAATATAAATCAAATCTAGCACAAGGCTATATTCTTTGAGCACTAGTAATGATCCAATTCACTATTCACGGGTTGCGAAACGACCAGAAAGAACTCCAACATCTGCACCGTCGTGACTGCTTTCTTAAAGTGTTTGATTATGGTTAGAGATAAATTCGTTCACAAATGGAAGAAGCAGATATTTTCCCTTTGTTTTCATTGCGCTGTTTGTCAATGACCTCCCCCCCCGACGCCGTCCCCGTCCACGAATTCGTCCTTATCTGCACCCAACACTCTTTTCGGTAAAACAGGCACTACAGTCGCTTGCTTTTCTCTGCCACACAGTGTCCACCTTGCATAACCTATGACGTCATCCCTAGTCAAATTTGGCATATAAAGACAAGAGATTCTTTCTCTCTCTCTGTCACTCATTCTCTCCCACCCCTCTCTCTCTCTCCCTCTATCTCTCTACCTCTTCTCTGTCTCCCCTCTTCCCTCTTTCTATCCACTTCTCTCTCAGTCTCCTTCTCTCTCTAGCTGGAACCGGCGGCCGTGGAAGAAGCTTTCTCAATGATCTGTCTATTTTTATTCAAGACCAATCTGTTTTTAGAACCAGCAAGGTTAAAGCAGTCGTCAGTACGTGGTCAGTCAGACAGATACGAGTCTCTTTCTCTCTCTCTCTCACTCTGTTCTTCCCTCGTAATTACAATCACACACATACACCCGCGTTCGCGCAATCACACAGAGACGTACACACGCGCATGCACGCACACATACACACACAGGGAAACTCGCCGCCGCTGGAATGCGGGAATTGTCTTTGTCATATTGCGATTCACTATTGGTTTACCCCTGCCAAGGAAGTTGGAAGAGGTACTGTATTTACTCGTGTATAATGCGAGAAATTTAATATAAAAAAATCAGGTTCAAAGTTGAGGAGTAGTATTATACTAGAGTGTAAATAACATAATTACTGATTAAAACATTAGAGATCGCATTATATTCGAGATCGCACTGTACTCTCGTAAATACGGTATATGTGTTCATTCGTTTCTGTCCGTCTTTTCCACACAATATCTTCAAAAGTTCTCAATGAATTTCGATGACATTTTGCGGAAGCATGGGTTATGGAAGAGTTGATTAAATTGGGGGATGAATCCAGGTTTTCTTTTTACAGTTACCTCTCCTGCATCAAAGCTATGTGTCCACACAATAATTCCAAAAGTTCTCAATGAATTTCAATGAAATTTTCCTGGGTCATGGGGTAAGGAAGAATTGGTTAAATTTGGGCGCGGATCCAGGATTTTGTTTTTCGATCGAGAGATATTTTTTCTTTTTTATTCATGCATTTATGTATTAGCTCATGTTCGTTCACACAATATCACCAACAGTTTTCAATGAATTTCAATATTTTGTGAACTGGTTGGCCATGAGCTAAGGTAGAATTGATTGCAATTTTGGGACGGATCAAGGAATCTTTTACAGTTACCTCCCAAGCATTGTACCTATATATTATCTGATTTTCATTAATTTTTTAGTGACAATGGTGTTGGCAGAGGTATGCGCTCTCTGAGTGCTTACCGTTTTTTTAATAAAGTGTTCAGACGACAAAAGTTCTCTTTTCTGCTGGAGAGACTGAAGCCACGACACAATGCGACATGACCAATCGATATGACCCGTGGTTCGATTCATAAAGCAGCTAAGAAGAGAAAGGGCAACATCAAAAGAAGAAATCTGTTCATGAGAGATGCGCGCACACACAGACACAAAATAAAATCGAAATTACTAAACCTGCCGTTTGAAAACGTCAGGCACCGACGGGAAGTATATACACACACAGAGACAGTCAGACAGACACACACGCACATACACACACACATAGAGTGCCAGATTTAGACTTGGTGAGTCCCTAAAGCTCTATAATTACGCCAGAAGGTCTGACGAAACTTGTAAACATATATGGCATTTAAAATTTTTTGAGGCCCTGGGATGTAGCTTATTTAGTTTATGGTTAAATCGGGCACTGCACACACACACACACACACACACACA
>VCCN01000623.1:97471-108152 GCA_006491835.1 Architeuthis dux
AATGCGTCCCGATCATTGGCGTCCCTGGACATTTGCGTCCGGGATTTTTTGTGTCCCACTTTTCTTGCGAGGGGTTCCCCACAACATGCACTCTTTTCAAGTTTGGATTTACAAATTGAATTTTTTAATCAATAAAATGCATACTGCAATAGAAGGATAACTGCATCGAAATTTCTTTTAAAATAACTTCGTAGATAACGAAATAGAAACTTTTTTACTTTCGTTGTTTATGTTACAAAAATAAATAAAATGGTAGTTAATAACTTCGTAGATAACCCAACCAATCTCCGTTTCAGTCTCACCTTTTTTGTTGCTATCCTTTTTCCTTACCCACCCCTCTCTTTTACTCCTCATTTTAACTCTCTTCCTCTTATGACACATGGCAAATACAGGCATTATATCCGGGAAAAGGTCTTTCTCTATTTTGAGATAATAGGCTAAAGTTATTTCCTTTCGAGAAAACAAAACAATTCAAGGATGGGCGATGACAAATTAAGCAGTGACAACTGCCGTTTTAAAACTAATGAGTATTGGGCCTTAAACCAGCGGTTTGGGGGTCCACAAAAATATTATTGGGGGTCCGTGAGCTTATTGAATGGCCAGACCTTTCCAAAGCATGGAGTCCGTGGCGAAATTCATTTAAATAAAAGGGGTCCTTGATAATGAAAACGTTGGGAACCACTGCCTTAAACTAATGAGTTCATTTAGCGCTACCTCACCCAAGGCTCTCCTCTCCTGATCCACAGCCATATCTGCTGCTTCAGTGGCCAACTTGATGACCCTTCGCCTACTGGCCCTTTTGATGCCCAGCATGTTGCAGTCCATACAGAGGGATCAGTCTGCTAACACCCTGTACCCAACCTCAATTGCCTCACACATTTCAAAGCTTTAAAAAGGCATTCTAATAAAATATCTCCCAATAAATAAATAAATAAATAAATAAATGTACAACAGCTGTTGCTATTGACTTTATTGAAAATAATTGTTGGAACGCAAGTAATGATCTTGATTTAATATTCCAATTCGGAGGGTTCAAACGTATCGAATTCGATAGCCAGAACCGGATTGGTTGATTATTGTTCGATTAGGCCTTGATCCTTTGCAATATTCGAGATCGATAAAAAACAGACGCTGAAAATAGATTTGGCGCTGCTTTCGTGCCCTACGTGATCGCATAAGCCAGTGGCTCTAAAAGCTTTATTGTATGACGGCTCACTAATAAATATATTGGACTTACGCGGCACACCATCTCTTTACTCCATTGAAATATGAATTAGACGAAAACATTTCAGTAGTCAATGAACAAAACCTTGTATCAGCATACTGATGTACGTACTCACAAAATCTTGTGATAAAAGCACTAGCTTGGCAATTCCGTAGCGAGACAGACATAATATCAGCTCTAGACACGTTGAAGTATTTAGAAAGATTTACGCGGCACAATATTGGGTCGCGGTACTCAGTTTGAAAACCACTGCTATAAGCAGACGATTCTGTCTGTTCTTTCGGGGATTTGTGTAAATAAAAATCAATGTAACGTTTCCAGAACTTTTAATGACAATTTTTATTGCAAAATGCAACTTGATGTTTGATCCCTGTCACCAAATCTTTGTATATCATCAAAATTATTTTTAAAAACTAAAAAATACTCAGAGCGCATACCTCTACCAACGCCATAGTCATTAAAAACTGAATGAAAATTAGTTCATCTATAGCTATGATGCAGCGGAGGTAACTGTAAAATTGCTGGATAAACCCCATAAATGTAATCAATTCTTCCTTAACACATAGCTCACCCTCCCACAGAATGTCATTGAAATTCAAGGAGAACTTTTGGAGATATCGTGAGAAATAACATGAGTGAATGTATAAATGTATGAAAAAAATAAACAAATATTTCTCAATCAAAACAATTCCTGGATCCGCCCAAAATTTAATCAATTCTTCCTTATCCCATGATTCCAGAAAACTTCATTGAAATTCATTGGGAACTTTTGGTAATATCGTGAGAAATAACATGAGTGAATGCATAAATGTATGAAAGAAATGAAAAAATATTTCTCAATCAAAACAATTCCTGGATTCGCCCAAAATTTAATCAATTCTTCCTTACCCCAGGCCAACCCTTCCAGAAAACCGCATTGAAATTCATTGAGAACTTTTGGAGATATTGTGTGGACAAACAGACAGACAGACACAGGTGAATAAGTAAACCTCTTCTAACTTCGTTGGTAGAGTTAAAAATAGTTTTCCAAGAATTCTGAAGACAAAATGCAAAAATCACTCATCCTTTTTGTTTTCTGCAATAGCTACCAATCATCATTTGTTGAAGCGTGTTTTCCAAAATGAAATCTTTTAGAAAAGCAGGAAAAACAAGAATCTTTTTCTTAGTAAAAAGATATTCTACACTAGTGGCTCTCGAACTTTATTGTATCACGGCACACTAAGGATATATATTGACTTACGCGGCACACTTACTGTAACAATCAAATGAATTAGACGAAAATATTTCAGTAGTCAATGAACGAAACTTGTATATCAGCATACTGATGTACATACTCATCAACCCTTTTCCCTTTCATCTGTCGCTAAAAAATCTCACAAAATCTAATGATAAAACCAGTGGCAACTCTGTGGCAAGACAGACATAATACACGTACACGTCGTTCAAGACTCGAAATACATCGGTGTATATTTGGAAATATTTATACGGCACACTCGGAAGATAGTTTCGGCACACAGTTTGAGAAGCACTGTTCTACACCAATAGAGAGACAATTCAGCTCTGACCAGCTGACCTCCAGCAATAGTAATTGATTTTCGCCACCCGTATCATCATGGGACCCAGTGTATCACGTGATTCAGTTGGCCTGCTCGTTTCGGGCAGATGGTACCAATGGCCAAGCGTCACAGATGAGAAAGTTCTTCGCTGATTAAAATGGCGATATTTGCAAAAAAAATCGTTTTTTGTGATATTTTCTCAAAGAAAAATTGTGGATGGCTGAAAAAGCATCGAATATTTTTCAATTAGAAAAAACAAGATTTGTTGTTGTTGTTGTTATTATTATGATTATTATTATTATTATTATTATTAGTAGTAGTAGTAGTAGTAGTAGCAGCAGCAACAGCAGCAGTAGTAGTAGTAGTAATAGTAGTAGTACCGGTTAAAAATGGCGAGATTATTTACGTATAGATCGGCATTTCCATTTACTGAATAATATGAGGTCAAATTGGAGAAAGAAATCAACACAGGTTTGTTTGTGTATTAAAATATAGCTTTGGTTGTTTGGCAGTTTTAAACAAATGTACATCTGTCTTGAAGTCATTGTCTGAGGTCACAAGTCGTAATATCAACGAATTATAAGGCCACCGTGAGTCCTTGGAATGGGTGACTCTGGATTAGTCCGGGGGCTAGGATTGGCCTAATGTGCACGCCCCATGATCCTATGAGTAGGGTACCAAAATGTTCCCTATGATGTTCTCTTTCAGAAAAGCCCTTTAAAGTACTCAAATATGTCAATTGGTAGACGAGATAAGAAATTCTGGTGGGTTTTTTTGGTGTGTGCTGGCGGCCATTTTGTTTTATGCAAATGAGGTAGTTCTTTCCAACTTTTTTCTGAAAGAGGACATCCTAAGGAATATTTTGGTACCCTATTCATAGGATCATGGGGGGGGTGCACGGTAGACCCTGCTGCCCCCGGTCTAGATGCCTCGGGTCATGGGGAACAACGAACTACGAGACTTAATCATTTAAGCTTTTTATGACTATGACAGCAATTACAAAATTGGAAAAAGAGGGGATCTCTCGCCTTTTGTTGGGCGGTGATCACTATAAAGTCCGAATTTTCAACAAAAAAAAACTAGCGTGGACGCTGTCGGACACAAAATAAGGGACCGATTTAGTATAAACTTATATTGTAAATTGAACCCCCACTAAAAACTTACTGGTGGGGAGAGGATTTTTAAAAACAAAAATGTTTTTTCTAGACATAATAAGGAGTAAATGTTTAAATTTTCAGCCCTCTAGCTCCATTGGTGCAGCCTGTACGCGCGAAACGTAAATAGCCAGCTGGCCAGAATCACTAAAAAAAACTGAAGTAACCTATGTTGACACTTTTGGTTCACAGTTTCTAATTGATTAACAAAGAAAACCTTTTAATATTCTGGAAAATAATAACTAAACTAAAGTGTTGCAAAGGCGAGCTATAAGCACACATTTGTGCATCATGTACTGGCTATGATTTCACGTGACAGCGTAATAATAAGCTTTTTTCTTTTCCTTTCAGCTGAGTGGTAGTTGCGTCGTTTCCCCGGATCATCCTGAACGACCGTAAGAGTGCAAAACTCGCCTGGCTCGGCGTCCCTCTTTGCTTCGAATAGATTTGAAGGTTACCGAATATTTTCAAGTCAGCTGCCTCGGTCCTTCTTACCAGACACCACTGCCAGTTTCTCCACCAATCGGGTCTGCTGTTCAATTAATCTCCCTTAATCGCTTCTCCGTCTCGTCGCCGCCGGTAATTATTATCCGACTAACAGCTGGAAAAATCTTAATCATCGACGCCGTCCTGATTAGCAAAGAAAGTGTATGTCGTTTGATACAACAGATAGAGAGAGGGGGGGTCGCAGAATGAAATCCGTCCATTCATTTGAAAGAGAAAATTGGATCGTGTGAATTTTCTTACATAAAACGTTCTAAATCAGTGTTTCCCAACCTTTTTTTTAGTAAAATGTCCACCTGAAACACTGGGATATTTACTACCGCCCCAACTTCTGTAATAAAACATGTCAATATAAAATCAAAGCAGCAGACGATTCTTGAATGAGGTAAAGCTCAAGTGAATCATTACAGAGTCAACAATTCACTATGGGTTGGAAGTCTGGGTCGCGATAAACAAACAAATCTTTTTTTGTTCCCTATACTTCATCTAAAATCTTAGACACTCTCCAGTGTTCCTAACTTGTTTGATGCTCCCTGGATGCTGAGGATTGAAAGATTTCTATCAAGATTTTAAATCTTATTTATCTGTTATTGATATTTACAAAACCTAGGACAACACAGAAACAAAACCATTCATTAGCGTAGCTTAGACTAGTACAGGAACATACAAGTGGGGCACCCAGTGATAATTGAACTCACTACAGTATTTATAGCCTGAGAGAATAGTCTGCGAACCATTACTCCACGGCGAGGGAGGATATAGAGATAAATAGTTTGCTAACCAATACTCTAGGACGAAGCAACCCTGAACAAAAATACAGGGATTTGCTAAGCTTAGCTTAATCCAGCACTAATCCCCATATGTGGGGAACCCAGAAAGGATTGGCCTTACTACAGTAGGGATGGCCTATTGTTAATTATCTACTCTACGGCGTGGCAACCCTTTAAAAAAGTATAGGTATTTATGAAGCTTAGCTTAATCCGAAACTAGGCCTCAAATGTGGGGCACCCAGCAAAGATTGAACAGTAGTAATAATAATAATGAGGAAAGGAAACTATAACTGATAACCAGCATCCGACCACAATTGCTGTATTCTTTTCAAAGGAATAACTAATGAATGATAGTATTATCCAATTATTTGTGATTATTTCTGGTCATTATCAAGATCAGGGAAAAACTGTGGATGTCATTCGTTTTTCAATGACTTTTAAGTCGAAAGAATCCACTGAAGGATATGCAAATAAAACTTGAATTACCAGTTGATACGTAATTGTCAAGTGGTTGGATACGTTTTTAATTCCCAAAGTTGACACAGCTAATAGCATTTGAAAATACACTTAAACTGCTTTAGTAGTTAATGGGATTTGTATTTGTTGTTTAATAACATCGTTTGTTCATTGAGTTAAAATTGGATTATTGCAAACAATAAAGATCGACTTATAAGCGAAACTCTTTCCTTCTATCGTCCGTATTACGTCTGTCTGCTGGTTAAGAGGATTTGGAAAAATAAAAGCATCTTTTTTAAAATCGATCAACATAAGAGAAAGGTGAAGTGTCTGACGGTCAAAACATTCTCTTCTACTATTACTACTATTACTCGAATTAAACCCTCTCCCCCACCCATACCGTATAAAATCACCCCATCCACGAGTAAATAGTAAAGAAAACAGTCACTTGTTTGTTAACCTATTAACTGCGGATGACGGAAATTTCCGTCGTTGCAGTACTATGGCCAACTTAATGAAATTTCCGTGTTATTGTCATTGATGACAACCATTCATTTATATACGATCTAGGCCACCAGTTTAGCAATCGCTAACACCGATGTAGGGCTGATATGGGTTCCCAATTAATAAATGTCTTTATAATTATCATATTCTGTCGGATATAAAATTATCCATTCCTTGATTTCATACTGTCGGCAACAGGGAACTATTTCATATCACTGCCGTTCCATGGTAGTGCTGTTAGCTCGGTGGTAAAGAGCAGGGCCGCGTATAGGTTGCTTCCAGGGTGGACGTGGGTTCGATTGCTACACAGCGCTAGTTTCTTTATTCATTTATATACGGTCTAGGCTGCCAATTTAACAATCGCTAATATCGATGCAGGGCTGATATGGGTTCCCAATTAATAAATGTCTTTATAATTATCATATAAATACTAATATTTAAGCGTTTTGTCTGTATATTTGTCCGTGCTTATTTCACGTTAGTTTTATTGAAAAGTGACCCAACTCGTTTAAGTGGAAGGGTCCATTGTTTCAAATGGTAGGAGATATTTTTATCAGCAAAACTGTTATCTCAGAGTGGAAGAGTCCAGAGACAGAGAAACGAACAGAAAAAGTTACACTATTATAGATATATAGATAGATTTTTAGAGATCATTAAATTATTTTGTCGCAAAAAAAAAGACTGAGAAGTGATGATAAATGCACACACTGTTGATTTTTTTCAACAGATAAGCCATTTTTTCTTTGTCCACGTGCTCAGCCTTGTACTCTCGTAGACGTAAAGGCATGCATCAATTTTCCATGTTTGCATGAAATAAGCACTCCTGTCCAAATGATACAAGCACCAACTATTTGGCTGATGGCAGTGGAATTTATGAAAACACAGCCAGGGAGGACCTGTTAGGGTGTTTCCCATAAAATGCTGTACGATTTCTTAAGTGAATAAATACGAATTAATATTAATAAATGCCATTCTCGACATTTTCACTGAGATTCAACGACGTCGGTATTATTCAAAACTAGAGCTTCGCTGGAGGTTATCATAACTGTACAAATACAAACTTATGTAATATTAGGTGAAAAATCGCCCAAACGGATATATTGTTTAAGGGGTAATTTAAGAATGTTGTATAGTACCCCACTATACATAAGTCCTGGACTTGGATAGAAAGGAAACTCGAAGACTTGCTTATAAAAATATCTGGACATATTTTTATTACACAACATACATCTTTGTCGGCCGGAGAGTGAAGAGTTGGAGAGAGATAAGAACCACCAGCCTGTCCCTAACAGGGACGGCGGTCTTCTGCCTTTCGGATCCGCTGTTGTCTGCGTCTTCTTTGAGTGTCGAGATTTCTGTCTGCTACCCCGGGACACGCCGTTCGGGTCTGCTTTTATAGTTTCTCTAAGGCCTTACGTGGTGTGATACGGTGTCAATCACCAGTCACCATTTCCTGTTTACAACATTGATGCAATATACCCATCTCCTAAGGTGATCGAAGTCACTTACATTTCCGCCACAGGTGGCCTGATACACAAATCATAACAAGAATAGTTCAACCGTAACCCAACAACAATTTAATGACACCATGTTACTTCAATTGATCATTGTCTTTAATCAATATATATATATATATATATATATATATATGTGTGTGTGTTATGCTATTCACTTACATGCAGATTAACCAATTATTTATTTGTAGATTAACAGTTCTTGTTAGTATCCTCTCTCCCTCTTCCTTAATACGTCTATGCATTCCTCTTGTTCGGGTTATATATTTTGAAATAAAATCCTCTTAAATCAAGAACGTTAGTGCAATCTGGTGTGACCAGAATGAACCCGGATCTTCAAGCATTTGTAAATAAATAAATAAGGAGATTAGCACCCCCTAGTATTTAATAGTTATCTCCTTTGACAACAATTTTTATTTTTAAAGTGTGACAAACGGATAGACGGACACGTTGCTTATAATATAGATTATAAGTTATATAATGAGCAAAGCCAATTTTTTCGTTTGCCTCAACTTCATTGCGAGTCCCTCACGCTTGTTTAAATCTGCTATAAATTCTGATACCCGCACAATTCATGTGTGCCAAGACTGACCCCGTAAAAGGAAAACAATCACCCAGATTTGAAATCAATATTTTCTTTTGCTTTGGTGAACTTTTCATTCATACCAAGTATGACCTTGGAGAAAAGCCAAGACTTTACAATCCTCTGCCTGATGTCGAAATATGAATAATTTAATTTGGTTTCAATGAAATTCAATATATGAGACGCATACCAAAACGATAATTTTTCCATGAAAAAATTGATGACTGGAAGATTGCTCATTAGGTAAACATTCATTATCCCTACCCTTCACCGACGGACATAATAATACGAAACAGCTACATTTCGCTTATAAAATTCCTTTTTAAGTGAAAGGCAAGTAAAGGTATTGTGTCAAGTATTGCCAATAAGCCAATTGTTTCCAAACCTTTTCCTCTCTCTCTTATTCTCTTTTACCTTGCGGGGTGCCGACTAACATGAGTGAATACATATACATCTTTCAACAGAGGTAAATGAATGGAAAACGCAATTAAGAGTAGAGGAATGTATCTAAATTACATTGAAATCGTTTGTTACAACGGTAAAATGGTAAAGATTTAAACATCAAAATCAAAGGTGCCCCGCATGCGATAAGGCATATTGGGCAATGTTTGTCTGCGTTTTGAAAGATATGGGATTCGTTCATTGGAGATTTTGGGGGTTTATTGTTTCTGTAGCAATTGTAGGTTTATTGTTTCTGTAGCAATTGTATGTTCATTGTTTCTATAACAATTGTAGGTTTATTGTTTCTGTAACAATTGTAGGTTTATTGTTTCTGTAACAATTGTAGGTTTATTGTTTCTGTAGCAATTGTATGTTCATTGTTTCTATAACGATACTAGGTCTATTGTTTCTGTAACAATTGTAGGTTTATTGTTTCTGTAGCAATTGTATGTTCATTGTTTCTATAACAATTGTATGTTTATTGTTTCTGTAGCAATTGTAGGTTTATTGTTTTTGTAACAATTGTAGGTGAATTGTTTCTGTAACAATTGTAGGTTCATTGTTTCTGTAACAATTGTAGGTTTATTGTTTCTGTGGCAATTGTAGGTTTATTGTTTCTGTAACAATTGTAGGTTCATTGCTTATGTAACAATTGTAGGTTTATTGTTTCTGTGGCAATTGTAGGTTTATTGTTTCTGTAACAATTGTAGGTTTATTGTTTCTGCAACAATTGTAGGTTTATTGTTTCTGTAACAATTGTAGGTTTATTGTTTCTGTAACAATTGTAGGTTTATTGTTTCTTTAGAAATTGTAGGTTTATTGTTTCTGTAGCAATTGTGGGTTTATTGTTTCTGTAACAATTGTAGGTTTATTGTTTCTGCAACAATTGTAGGTTTATTGTTTCTGTAGCAATTGTAGGTTCATTGTTTCTGCAACAATTGTAGGTTTATTGTTTCTGTAGCAATTGTAGGTTTATTGTTTCAGTAACAATTGTAGGTGTATTGCTTCTGTAACAATTGTAGGTGTATTGTTTCTGTATAATTGTAGTTTATTGTTTCTGTAACAATTGTAGGTTTGTTGTTTCTGTAACAATTGTAGGTGTATTGTTTCTGTAACAATTGTAGGTTTATTGTTTCTGTAACAATTGTAGGTTTATTGTTTCTGTGAAAATTGTAGGTTTATTGCTTCTGTGGCAATTGTAAGGTAATTATTTCTGTAACAATTGTAGGTTCATTGCTTCTGTAACAATTGTAGGTTTATTGTTTCTGCAACAATTGTAGGTTTATTGTAAATAAACCTACAATTGCCACAGAAACAATAAACCTACAAAAAACAATAAACCTACAATAAACCTACAATTGTTACAGGAACAATAAACCCACAATTGCTACAGAAACAATAAACCTACAATTGTTACAGAAACAATAAACCTACAATTGTTACAGAAACAATAAACCTACAATTACTGCAGAAACAATAAACCTACAACTGTTACACAAACAATACACCTACAATTTATTGTTTCTGTAACAATTGTAGGTTTATTGCTTCTGTAACAATTGTAGGTTTATTGTTTCTGCAACAATTGTAGGTTTATTGTTTCTGTAACAATTGTAGGTTTATTGTTTCGGCAATAATTGTAGGTTTATTGTTTCTGTAGCAATTGTATGTTTATTGTTACTGTAACAATTGTAGGTTCATTGCTTGTGTAACAATTGTAGGTTTATTGTTTCTGTGGCAATTGCAGGTTTATTGTTTCTGTAGCAATTGTAGGGGAATTGTTTCTGCAACAATTGTAGGTTTATTGTTTCTGTGGCAATTGTAGGTTTATTGTTTCTGCAACAATTGTAGGTTTATTGTTTCTGTAACAATTGTAGGTTCATTGCTTCTGTAACAATTGTAGGTTTATTGTTTTGGTGACAATTGTAGGTGTATTGTTTCTGTAGCAATTGTAGGTGAATTGTTTCTGTAACA
>VCCN01000623.1:148254-164184 GCA_006491835.1 Architeuthis dux
TCCTTGTGGAGCATAGTGCCGCAAACCAGAAATAAACAAACTTCAGTGAAGAACCAATGAAACATCTAATCGGTATTTTGCACTTCGGAATTTCACTTCCAAATGCCGAGAAAATAATTCATGAACCTTTATTCATTCAAATTTATTAAAAAAACACGAAGGAAAAAAATATCTCGCTTTCAAAGCTACACGTCGCGAAAATTCTTTGTTTATTCAAATTACCAAAAAAGATTAAATTATTAAATAGTACAAACTAAATTCAAATATTACTTATTTTTAAAAAAATAATTTTTTCTTATGACTTTCGGTTTATGACTTTAATTCCCGTGACCGGTTGTTACATTTTTAGTTAGCTGCGCGTGCTACCTACATTGAGACTTTAGTTCCGTGACTTTCGGGCCTGCGACTCTTGTTTGTTCCGGCATTCAGAATGGGGCGCACATTTCCCGTTCTGAGGTGAGAGCGGTCACTGTTTTCTCTGGGGGCAATACGCTCACTAAAAAGGGGTAGGAAGTTCGTGGTTACGATAACGATCGGGTTGGGAAAGCCCTCTTTCTTTTCAAGCAACCTAAAGGAGGGGGATAGTAGTCGTCGCTTCGACGAAATAATGATCCAGATCTTCCCTACCATTATCTAATAACAGTGTTGCCGATTTAGTGCGTTTCGCGCTAGATTCAATGCGTTTCTTGTTTTAGCAGTGCAGAAAAGCGCTAAATTAGCGCGTTTACGCTTAAACATTTTGGCCAATATTTTGCTATTTCTGACCATTTTTTGCTATTTTTTGGCTATTTTCTTTTTTAAATTTAGCGCTTTTTGGCAGTCAAACTAGTGCGAAAATATTTTGTGAGTTGGCAACACTGTCTAATATTAATAATTTTCTTTCAATTACCACAGAAATTTATCTCGAATTATCCGTGTGACATAACAATTTTTAAAATTCTAGTTTTCATAAGACTAAATTCTGATCGCAATGACGGGTGTGATTGTTCAGTTTAATGTAAACTTCACATTAAATTACTTATTTTAATTCAATTCGTTTGTATGAGTTTTGCTCAGCACATAGCTTTTTCATCTTTTTATTTTCTCCATTGCCAAACTTTGTCCGAGGCTGCTAACGTTCACTTCGCATTACTGCCCTTAATGGAAAGGCATGAATCCAATTCTTCCCTCACCTAGCAGGGCAGTTGGAGCCCTTTAGCCCTGTAAAGGCAGTCCATGTTAGTAATGGAGCTAGCAACTAACCTACTTGCTACTGAAACCGCAATGCGGCCTATGCTCCACAAGGAGCCTACAGGAATAATAAACATAAACACATTTTATTTTATGTTCAACACTTTGTAGCTGGAATTGTATGTATACACAAATTGTTTTTTGGGAGTAAAACAGCCCCTACGTTTCTTGAATGAAAACCAACGATCGTTTGTTGTACAAAGTTCTAAATGGTCGAAAGTCGATGTTGAGAAGGAGAAAATTAAAATATCACGGCAAGAATCAAGAATCAACTATTAATTTCTGGTGCAATACTGCAAGGTGCTTAAAACGTGGTTTTATCATTTTTTAAATTTTATTTAGAAAAGGCCCTTTCTTATCAACAGAATGGAGAAAGCTTAAAATGAGTGATGAAACAAGGCATCTAAATTGTAAAAACAAACAAAAAATGATAACTTCTGCAAAGTACGAAGTCAGTGTTGACTGTTGAGTGTTGAGACTGTGGTGAACGAAAATCAGTAATTCAGTGCAATTTATTTCGTGAATGAATTTGGAAATTGTTTCTGATAAATCCGTCCCTAGTATTTTATGATTTGGAAGCAGTTGAATTTAAATTGGCATTGAAATCATGACTTGACTTAAAATCTTTTAAAATTTGTTTTATCTTCGCTAGTCTAAAGTAAAATATAGTAAACCGTGATCCAACGTAACTAACAACTGAGGGGCCAAAACACAATTGCCCTTTGAACAAATGCGCGTTTAGCGAGTGATCCAGCCTTTCTCTGATTGGCTCAAAGAATTTTGAAATTTAAAAAGAAAAAAAAGGTGTTTTTTTTTACTTTCCTGTGACCCACTTTTTAGGGTTATTGTATAGTACAGAGCCGTTGTACTTGGGGCAGTGCAAACAGTGCAATTTCACAACAGTCCCCCCCCAAAAAAAAAATAATGTTTTTAAAAAATATTTTTCGTTTTTTGTGGGTAAAAAAGTAAAATAAAATGTCTCGACTAAACTAGTTTGAGGATTTATATAGAGTTAGATGATTGATTAATAAAGGACTTTAAGTTAAACATCATAATTTAAATTTTATATGAATATTTCATTTTTGATTTGTTTGAAAATAAGGTATAATGAAGGTAAAGTGGTCCCTATTGGAATTCAGCTGATGTGACGTAGACATGCGATCTGTCGAAAATTTATGGAGCGAAGCAAAAAAATTTAATTTATTCACAAAGCAATATGTATTTACTTCAGTTTTTCTTTGATGAATTCTCTTATCTCTTATCCATCGAGTGGGCGAGGGTGTAAAACTTTACAATCGGGACCACCTTCCCTACATTGTGCCCAAATTGGTTAATTCTTGAATTTGTAAAATCCGCATTCTTTAAATCTATCAAACTTAAAAAATATTTTCTGGAAAGTTAGAATAAAAAAGTTTATCTTCGAAATTCACATTTATTTTTGTATTACGTTTCTTGCAAAAGTTGAGGTTTTGCATCACAAATTTCGTAAAATATAAATAAAGTTCATGTTGAGTGAGTGAGTGAAGTTCCTTTACAAGTTATTAATTAGGGTCTTCGAAGCCCAAAGAATATTCTTCGGAGTCCAAAATATTGAATCAAGTTCCCCAAAAATATATCTGGAAAAAAGACGACAGTTTTGCGTAAAAAAAGATTTTATTTTTAGAATTCATAGTTCAAAGTCGAAAGCAGTGCTAGAAAATAACCTGCAGAGATCACATATTTAAACAAAATAAAAATAAAAAAACACATCCTTCATTGCAACACTTTTATTATTTATTTTTATTAGGTGAAGTATTGTAAATAATAATAATAATAATAATTATTATTATTATTGTTGTTGTTTTTTGGATTGGATTATTATTATAATGTTGTTGTTAGTTTGTTTTTTACTACGTTTCCCTTTATCTTGATTTTTCAGTTGCTTTTTATTCTGTGTGAAGTTGTGATAAAAACTAACTCAAAAGATAAGATGAAGGAAAATAGTAGTCAAAAATAAGTAACATTTGTTTATACGGTTTGTTATTTCCTTGTTCAATATTATTGTTTACTTTAAGGTGAATAATGTCTGCGGATAAACTAACAAAAGTGTCCTAAACGGTTACTTTTTAAGATCACGTTGAGTAAAACGTGGTCCTAGTTGTCGTTGGCTGGCGCCTACAAATCTTGAAAACAGATCCCTTCAACCTGAACAAAACAAAGAAGGGCAACGATATTTTTTCGAATTTCCCGCGTTCTGTGGTCACTGGGCGAGAATGGATGGGCAATAATAAACAATGAAAAACATCTTCTTCCCATCAACGCATGTTATTTGCACACACGCAAATTGAAGGCCCCACCTCCAGTCCCTTAAAAGAACTTTTTAAAACGTTAAAAAATGTCTTTACAAAATGTATAATTCTTACTTTTACTCCGAAACAAAGTGTCTAAGAAGGCGAGAATTAGATATTTCCTCCTAGTCCTCTCTCTTACAAAAGCTGCCCCTTTTAATCATATTAGGCAGAAAATAAAAGACATTCATTGACGACGTTAGTTCGTTTTCTATTTCTTTGCTGGCTAATTTGCCCTTATCGTCCTAAAAAGTTTCTTAGTAATTAATGAAGATTCAAAATTACTTATTTAAAAAAAAGAGATTTGGCATTAACAGAGCAGTGGGGTCCGCCTTCTGCGGCCTTTTAGTTCAAGACAAGATCAAAGTGTAGTATCTGTTCTTCTCACGTCAACGAAACATAGCATTTACTTCCCCGCCCGTTTTCAATTTTAAGAATATTGTATTTTGTTTTCTTCATGAATTTTGATATGTTTTTTTTCAATTGATAAAAACAAAAGTTGTTATGAATTGTATTTATTGCCGTGACAGTGAAGAAAACCACGCGACATAGCATTCTCGTTTTCAATTTTAAACGTTATACTTTTGTTCTTTTCTTTTTATTTGTGCGCTGTTTCTAACATCGAGAGAGGGTGTGAAACTTTACCATCTACAATCGGGAACACCCTCCCTACATTGTGTCTACTGTTTTGTATTCTAATTGTTTTCTTCATGATTTGTTGGGTTTTTTCAATTGACAAAAACAAAAAAAAGGTTGTTATGAATTCTATTTAGTGCCGTTGCGGCACTAAATAGAATTCATAACAAAGAAGAAAAGCATGCTACCTAGCATTTATCCCCGTTTTCAATTTTGAACGTCATCATTTTTTTTCTTCTTTTTCTTTCATTATTCTCTTATATCTTTATTTTTATTTGTATGCCGTTTTTAACATCATGGGGAGGGTGTAAAATCAGGACCACCTTCCCTACACTGTACCAAAACGCTTAAAATTGAAAACGGGAAATTAATGTTTATGTCTAATTAATTAACGTGAGAAGAACAGATACTACACTTTGATCTTGAATTAAAGGCCGCAAAAGGCGCATTCCAATCGTGACCGCACTGCTCTGATAGTGCCAAAACAACAAGAAACAAAAGTTAATATGTTCTTTCCTACCGCACAGATTACTTTTTTCTACTACAATCGCTACTCCCTTCTTTCTCCCTACGACCAGTCATGTCAGCTAACAAAACATTGATTAATTTGGCAAGAATATTGGAGTTGTTGACAACCTGTCAAAAAGTTCTAAAATAACCCTCCCTAGCATTGCCTAAATTTCTGGCTGCTCTTTTTTTAAACTTTGAAAGTTTATACAGGATGTTCAAAAAGTTTCTATCTATTTCATACTGTTTAAATAAATAAAAAAGATAGGGACTTTATGGACACCATGTACAGTTCTGAGTTAAGTTATCCACCATTAAAAAGGTACTGTCACTTATTATGATAAATGTATTTCCATTCATCACTTTTTTTTATCCTTTTATATTTTATTTTCGCGAGGAAGTGAAAAAAAGTCAGAATTAAATTGAAAGTCGGAGTTTATAACAAACGTCCTCCGTTGAGAATGTCAGGAATTAATTTTTACCAAGTTCTGACGGTTCCTGTGCAGTTTGTCTATTCCTAGTTTTAGTTTGTCTACAACCCAGATGTGACTAAACATGGGGTGTCTAAATTATTATAAGTACTAAATCTGATTTTGTGTAAAAATATTGGAAGTTTTATAAAGAAACACACAGGGAAATTTCTTTTTTTTTAATTCTTATATTTTAAAGCACTGTTTATTAAAAGTAATATTTTCCATAACAAAGATTTTCGAATGCCAAATTTTATTTACGTTATTTTAATGTTTACAAATAGACAACTTTACACGCTGAAAAATCTATAGATTTTTCTCGGAAAAAGATTATATCAGGTTTTTCTCCAATCTTTCTTCTCAATAATAACATATTTTGTCGATAAAATAATCTTTTATACATGTTTGACGCTTTTTTTAAAAAAGTTTTTTTTATCTCGCGTGTCGATTTTTTTTATTTAAGTTTATAAGTATGGCCAAATATTTTACCGAGAACTCGACACACGAAAAAAAAAAAGCGTCAAACATGTGTAAAAGTTTATTTTATCGTCAAAATCGTTGTTATTATTAAGAAGAAAGATTGGAGAAAAACCTTTCCCGGAGTAAAAGTTTCCAGCGTGAAAAGTTGTCCATTTGTAAACAATAAACATTAAAATGACGTAAATTCGCAAATTTTCCCAAATTTCTGTTATGAAAAATATTATTTTTTATATAATAACAGTGCTTTAACAATATAAGAATTAAAAAATAATTTTCCTGGGTATTTTTTTTTTATTATTATTTTATTAATTCTGCAACTTCCACAGTGTCTTAACAATAAAATATTTTATTAATTCTGCAATTTCCAATATTTTTATACAAAATCGTTGACAAAATCAGATTTAGTACTTATAATATTTTTTAGACAAACTATGTTTAGGCATGAAGTGTAGACAATCTGGGACAGACAAAGTGAACGGTCACCGTTGTTTGTTTTTTTTAACTCAAATGAGTTTTGCTTTTTGTTGTTCTTTTAAAAGAACTGTTTGCACGCATCAGCTCAGTGCGTTTGCTTATTAAATAAATAAAAACCGAAGTCTTCATTTTTCCATTTTGACATGTCACAAACATGAAGCTTGTGCAGGCATGAAACAACATAGAGATAAAACCTTATATTTACGGCTTATTTTTACTTGCAGACTACATGCAAGTTTATTTGGCGATCTCATTTTTAGCATCCAAAATTATCCCTGTTGTTGTGAGGGCACTCGACGGTCAATTACAACAAAATACTAATTAAGCAGGTATCAAATCTAATAAAAACAAAGTTTGAAAAATCCAAAACTAAAAACTCCTGTTATGTTTTAACTATAGCTGGATTCACTGGATTATTCATGTTATATTACCATGTAGTCAGGAGCACCTAATTCTTTTACTTTTAGTTTTGAAAGCTGGTAGATTTTTTCTTTTTTTTCAAACGTGCCTGAATAATAAAAAAAAAAATTTTTAAAGCAGGAAAAAATGTTGATACTGTCAAAAAAAAAAAAGACCCGGAAAAAGTTTTTTTTTTTTCTTAGATTTCATATCTACTTTAGTTAATATGTTTTTGTAACTGACCTCTGCTGTGACCACACCGACTGCCCTCCCAGCAACCGTGATAATTTTGGATGTTAAACTACGAGATCACCGAAAAAACATTTTTTGAACTTACAAAACTATTTTTAATGTATTCATGAAAGTGCGCATTTTCTTTTTCTTAAAAAAAAAAGCGCACTTTTGACGAATAAAAAAATATTTCTGTCAGTTCGATAAAAACAAGAAGAAAGTTTGAATAAAGAGAGGAAAAGGCAGACACGAAGAAGAGATGACCTGACAATTTTCTATGAATCCTGGTCGTGTTTGTTTTACTTTTTCAATAATAGTTGGAGTCGACAGAAAAGGCAAATCACGAAATCCATCTCATCATTTTTTTGTTGTTTATTTTAGAGTCAACGGATGAGGGGGAAGACCAACCAAACCTCTTCTTTTTTTTTTTCGTAAATATTTCTGCTCTTCGGCACACTCCACACTGCTGACGTCAAAATGAACAAAAAAGTACTTTACGAGACGTAGGGTGAGGCATAATTGTTTGTTTTTTTAATCAAAGAAAATCTTTCATTTTTAAAAGTTTCTCTTTTTGATTTTCATTACAAGATCGATCATCTAATTTTAAGTTTTAGTTGTTTTTTTTTTATCCCCCCCCCCAATTTATACGGGTGAGGATGTCCATAAAGTAAAAGTCCCTATATTTTTCTTTAACCAGTGTAGTGTAATAAAATAAATAGAGACTTGTATTTATATTCTTGACAGTTATAATAATTAGACACTATATTGTGGCATAAGAAGCCTTTTTATTCAAATATAAGTAAAGTTTACTAAAAGTACAAAGTTACTCCCCCGTGTCACCCCATCCTTATTCTTTTGCGCCAACACAACGAGCCGAAATCTTTAGAAATTTTAAAACAAAAATACTGATAAAATGTTTTCCAATTTTAGTCAAATATAATAAAAACAATTATTTAAACCAATTTTATGAATTTTTATTGTTCTAAGACAATATATAATCGGTTGTAGGAAAAAATGTTTTCAATAAAAATAGAAAGCACTCGGAGAGGGCATACTTCTGTCAATTCTGCTAGAAGATCTGAATGTAAATCATTGAGAACTTTTGAAGATATCTTGCGGATATGAAAAAAACTGGCGATATTATTTTTTTTTTATATAACTACGACGTAGGAAAGGTAATTGGGCAATGCATGGATCCGCTCCAAAAATTTAATCAGTTCTTCCTTTGCCTATTGTCCACTCTTCCAGAAAAGTTGCATTAAATCTATTTAGAACTTTTGGAGATATCTTGTGGACAGGAAAAATGCAAACAAACTAACAGATTAGACCAAAAACATATATACCTCTTTTCAACTTCGTTGACAGGGGTAAATAAGTAATATTCTCATTTTCATTTATTTAAACACTCGATAAAAATACAAAGATTCTCAAAAATGTTGTCATCATCTAACAATCTAAAGATTCCAAATTTCCTAACGAATATGAAAATGTTAAGGGACAATTTCATCTTAGACTACAAATAAATCAAATTGAGAGAGTGTGGGGGGGGGGGTAATACCATATACTAAAAATAGATATTAGCTTTGTCTCAGCATTATTAGACGATTTATCAGGCAGAACATTGACAGTCAATTTCTCTTTTAAAAAGCCAATTGCTAAAAGTTGCTGTCATTATTTTTCCATAAGTGAGATAGATTTATTTTAGGAAGGTCTGAAAAAGCTAAAGACCCCTAGGATCAAACATAGAGCAATAGTTAATCCCAGGGTTTGTACATGATGAGAGGAGGAATTGTGGAAGAATGGTTAAATGGCTGTTTGTGTTCATTTTGCACTAATGCCCTTCAGAAAGGGCATTAGTGCAAAAGGTATGAATCCATACCCCCCCCCCCAACCACCCTGCTATGGGTAATTACTAGGGCAAGCTGGGCTCTCTAGCTATGGTTGTCAACCAGTCTATGAAAATGACAACTCTGATTCCAAATCAGCCTGAAGAGGGATGGGCTCAGTCATGCTGAAATCATCTGTAGTGTCCCAACACCCCTCTGGGTTATGAGATTGGTAAAGGTAAAATGTAAACACAGTTTAATCTTGAAAGAAAAAAAACACAAATAAACAAGAGGAAGGGTGAGAAAATTATTTTAAAAAATCAATTTTATTTCGATAGTTTTGCATTTTGCATATGTATCTATTCATTTTACATAAAATACTGATTCTTCATATTTTGATTTGAATTCCCATTTCAATTGCTATATAACAGGTAGACAACCTACTGCCTGCCAGCCAGATCCGGCCCAACAAGGGAGATTGACGGACCGCGAGCAAATATTGGGATACTATGCTTACTATTTATGCTTTAAAGATTCTTTGTGTTTTTTAAATAGATTTAAAAGCTGCCTTGATTGAAATAAATTGCGATTAAATTGAGATATTTTATTACTAATTGGCATTCTTGGTTATGCACAATGATTTTATAGCATATGTTATTCATTTATTTGAGACAAAATATAACTAGATGTATTTAAATGGATAATTCCCATATTTTAATGTTTTTCATGGCATTTATTTGGCCTGCTCTCCAATCATTAATACATGATCCTGCCTGCAGAGGTAAAAAGGTTGCTGACCCCTGCTATATAACAAAGTTGAATTGGTTAAGGCAAAGAATATGGAGAAATGGGAAAGTTTAAAGGTTTGCCCTCAAGTGGATCAGTTTGAAACGTCCTGCAGCGAACAAACAGTTGCCCTATTCTGACTGATCGCTAATTCATTCAAATTCAATTTCAATTCTTCAACTGGAAGAATTATTATTTTGTTGCTTTTAATCACAATGTTTTAAGCCAATCGTTTTTTCCTAAGAATTCAGAATAAAAGAGAAACCTTGAATTTTCATCTTGAGAGTTTATTTTTAGAGTTGAAGAATGGATTGGCCAAAGAACGCTGTGATACATCCACATATAAAATGCAATGTGTATCCATATATGTAATGTTTATGTATGTATATGTTTTTAAGTCAATAAACATGCCAAATCGGAGGCTACCCAGCAGCCCCCATTTAATGAGCACTGTTTCCGCTACCAGAGACAGGATCCCGGATGTGGGAGCGAGAAGGCCCTCTCTGGACCAGGCAATCACCCTGTAAGCACGTCTTTTGTTCTCTCTCTTCTTTTCTTAAACACAGTTATTATGCTTGTGAACCAAACGCATTCAAACTAAACACAGCTAAACAGATAAGAACAAACAAGCAACAAAGGCACTAATACCAGACAACATTACAATATATATATATTTTTGTGTTTGTAATACCTTTCTATGTCACCAGAAAAGTCCACTGCATAGAGTTATGCAAATTACCCATCTCTATGTTGTGAACTCTTCTGGTGACGTAGTAGAAATTTGATGTTATGTTAAACTTGATAAATAAAACTCTATAATAATTCAATTAAATTTCACCTTTAGTTTAGTTTTATGCTCAGGAAGTATTGAACATAAACAAGAAAATGCAGAGCAACATATTGTTTTTGATATTTTATAAGTACAATGCAATTGCAAAATTACTTAAATATGGCCTTCATTTTTTAACGGCTAGTGCAAACTATAGAACTATAGAACACAAAATTGAAGACCTAATTTTTAAAAAAAATGTCATAAGGATAAATAGTAGATTCTCAAAGTCTTCTAACGGTTTGGTGATTTCACAACAAAGCTTCAAGGGAAGCAAAAAATTCATTCATGAACGAAAGAAAGAAATTCATTAAGTACAAAAGGCTCCAAATCAGGATGCTTCTATGTTCCATCTTGCATAACAACTAGATATGGATTAAATTCAATCACCAAAAAATGCATTACTGATTGGAATAATTTTACAAAGAAATTCAAGATTTGGACTTAAATCTAGCATCAAATCAATTTTCATTAAATCCTATATCTAAATTTAAAATCAACCATATATCTATATCTAATTCTTCATTGACATACTCTTTCATAACCATTCTTTCCCACAATGCGACTTTGAAGAAAATCCGGACAAATATTTTCTAATTAATTGAAAAAATGAAAAACTAAAGGTAATGCTGCTAGATCAGAATACTGCACGAGCATCACCTCTCCCAAACTGAAAAAAAATATAAAATAAATAAAGGGAGAAAGCATAACATTTGAACATTTGATACTAAATTTAAAATTGTAAAAAGAAGCAAAAACACCAGCGAGAGTTTAAAGAAAAACTGAATAAACAAAATGAATACCTTGTCTGAAGTGTCATAGAATTTTAAACAAACAAGTTAAGGGAGATAAGTCAATTACGAAGTCAACATGATTATCTGCCCTTGACAACTCTTAGCTGAGTTTGTAACCAGAAAAAATATTCAAGAATTCTTTTAGACTAAATTTATTTTCATTTTCTGAAAAGGATTGTTATTGTATATAAAATATGTTTCAGAATTCAAGCTGACAAACTTTAGAAAAGAATTCAAGTATTATCCACGTATATAAAATGCAATGTTTATCCACATATACAGTAAACGCTCGATTTGACGGACCCCAGTATAATGAATTTCGCATTTAACAAATCTTTTTCATGAATATTCTATTTTATTTCTATTCTAGTCATTAATAAAATAATGTAAATTTTTCATTTTTCTTTTATAATAAACAATATTTTTAATTATGCCTGAAATAAATCTTAATTATGAGAACATGGATCTCCATGATAGATTTTAGATAAGATTTTGGGTCACTGCTAAGAAAAGTTAAGGATCACTGAACTACACTATCAAAAAGGTGAATAAATATTTAATACTTTTATATTTTACAGAACTGTATATTTTATTAAGACAATTTTTACACTAAAACAAAATAATGAGAAAATGGCCTTCAGCATTACATTCGGATTTAACAGACACCCCTTCTCCCATATTAGTCCATTAAATTGAGGGTTTACTGTATATAGTTTTTGTATTTAACTCCTTTCAATGAGTGCACATATACTACACTCTGATTCTAGGCATAAGTGCCGGGAGTGACAATTTGTTCATAGGCAGAGCACACAGATATTAAACTCTGATCCTAGGCAGAGTGTACAGATACTACACTTTGAATCTAGGCAGAGGGCTAGGGAGTGACGTTTTGATCCTAGGCAGAAGTGCTGTTGATTGATATGTCAATAATCCAATCATTTTTTATGGGTAATTTGATAATCTCTGTAATATTTTAAAACTGAGTACCATGAAATTTAACTAACATCATAATAAAAAAAAGGCATAATGAGGAAACCAATATTCATGACTATTCAGATAAAAAAAAACAGGAAAATGCGGGTGGGGGATATTACCGTTTTTGGAGAAAAAAATATATTTAAAAATTAGAAGATTTTTTAAGAAAAAATATTAGATTGTGCAACCACATCTGAAAATTCTTTTTCCAAAAATATTTGGCTATTTAAATGACTCTGTAGTGCCACGTGTAACTGGTGTAATAAATTGTCTAATAAGTTTAACTACGTAACAGTGACAAATTATTTTATATTGGCCTTATATAAGTTGTATATTTAAGTATCAAGATAAAAGATACAATCGAAAAAAATAACTATTTGTTTTTATGATTACCATTAAAAAAAAAAGATAGAGAGAAGAATTATTTCTTCTAAAAATGTAATTCTTGAACTCTGGTCACCCACAAAATTTTGATACAAATGGTTCTAGATAGATTTCTCTAATTATAAATACAGAGAATAAAGAGTGGTTAATGTTGGTTTCTTTGAGTTTGGGATTTCTGCGCACTGCGCATGCACATTTTTAGCACTGTGTATGAACATTTGACCCCCTAAATCACAAGAATCTAAGCTGAAATATTTCTAGATCGATTCTTCTTCCCAAAATATTTAGAAATACCAAGAATTGTGAATTTCAGTTGATAAATATGGGTCTTATTGAGTTTGGGATTAAAGTGCATGCGCATTTTGTGCCTTAAAATCAAAACCAAATTTGGTATATCTTGTCGAGAAATTGTGGTTAGCAGCTTCAGAACAAATTTGTCAGACAATTTCTTTTACAGTATTTATGGGGCTTAATTTTTAACGTGACTCTATGCACATGTTAAACCATAAAAATCAAAATTTTCAAAAATCCGAAAAACTGCCACTGCGCACTAACAGAGAGGTTTCTACATTCCAAAAATGAAGACCCTTGGCTAGAAAAACTAAATGAATAAATGAAGTCCCTTGGCTAAAAAAACTGAATATTGAATTATTGAATCCCTTGGTTAAAAAAACAATGAATATATGAAGTCCCTTGGCTAAAATATATTAAGTCCCTTGGCTAAAAAAAACTGAGCTGTGAACACCCTCTGGACACAAAATTTCAATCTTTCAATCACAATCTTTCATCTGCCTTCAAAATCTGTCACAGCTTATCTGAAAGCTTAACTCCCTAGTAATCGTTGAAAAATCAAACAAGAAACCATGACTCTGTCTAGATCCACATGATTTAAACAAAGCAATAAAACAAGAGCTGAAGAAATATTTGTTGAAATGCATGGTTCAAAATCATTCTCCAAACTGGATGCCTCTAATGGATTTTGGCAAATCCCGGTTGATTAAGAAAGCTCTCGTTTATTAACTTTCAACATACCCTTCAGAAGGTATGGATTCACCAAATTACCTTACAGATTACATAGCGCCAGTGAAGTGTTCCAAATTGAGATAGCCCAAATAATTGAAGAGCATCTAGAGAGATTGAAACTCATTTTTGACCGATTATGTAAACACAGTCTAAAATTAAACAAATCCAAATGTATTTTTGCTCAATCTCAAATAACATATCTGGGTCACCTCATCACTAGTGAAGGACTAAAATCCGATCCATCCAAAGTTGAATTTACCATCAACATGCCACTACCTAAATGCAAACAAGATTTGCAAAGATTTCTGAGCATGACAAATTATCTATGCAAATTCCTTCCAAACAACTCTGAGGTAACGACACCATTATGTCAACTTCTTCAGATGATATTGTCTGGTCATTTGATAAACCTCATATCGAAGCAGTTACAAAACTCAAAGAGATGCTTACTAGCTATCCTGTTCTACAATTTTACGACCCCAATTTACCTACAAAAATAACAATTGACTCAAGTAATCACAATGGCAAATGGTTACCTGTTACATTTTCTTCATGTGCAACTACTTCAACTGAACAGAACTACTGTCCCCTATAAAGTGAAGCTCTAAGCATAGTTTTTGGTTGCAAACATTTCCATGAATTCATCTATTGCATTCACTTTATGATCGAAAACGTTCACAAAGTATTAAAACAAATTTTTAAAAAAACGATTGCCAAATCTCCTCTAGGAATACAAAGATTCTTGTTAGCCTTGCATGTTATGATTTTGAACTGAATTACATACCAGGTTGTGAATCAATTGCTGATGCCTTAACTAGAGTTTATCTCCAGGACAATAATCCTGAAATATCTGATGCAGATATGAAGAATTACATAGACTTACATACACTCTATTATAAAAGATTTTCCTATGAGCGACAGCAAACTCAATGTGTACCTACCGAGAAGCCACTGCATGCAACCCAACTTTACAATCACTCATCGAATACACAAAAAATGAATGGCCTCACAAAGAAAATAACCCTTCTTCTCTTAAACCTGTTTCTATCTGCATTAGGCATTGAAAAATGCGTAGCACGAGCCAAAAAATATATCTACTGGCTTGGCATAAATTCTCAATCAAAGACATGGTCTGTATTCAACAACTGGCTGAACTTTTACATCCTCATGAAATTCCTGTTACACCAGGGACAAAAGTGGGAACAGATATATTTCATGTATATCGCAAATCATTTATTCTCATTGTGGACTACGCCACAAGATATTTTGATTTATATCAAATTCAAGACTGCGAATCTAATACAGTCATAAAATGCTTAAAGAACACATTTACAGCATTCCACAAATCGTTGTTAGTGACAGCGGACCCGAATTCAAATCATATGATTTTAAAATCGCTGAACAATGGGACTTAAACTTAAAATCAAGTCCAAATTATCCTCAATCAAATGGAAAGGTTGAACGAAACATTCAATCAAGAAAACTCAAAAAAAAGGCATAAAGAATAATAATGATCCAAATTTGGTACTCCTCTCTCTATGTACAACACCACTAAAAAATGGAGTGCCATCTCCTGCAAAACAACTCATGAAGAGAAGCTTACGCACAAACCTCCCAAACATAAATCATCACAAAAATTACTCACATCACAAACAGAAAAATCTCACTTATCACGTGAATTACCCATACTCAAATCAAATGATAGCGTGCAAATAAAAATCAAAAATGTTTGGAACAGAACGGATAAAATAGTTAATTATAAGAAATTATAACAACCTTGTTTTTACTTAGCAATCACCGAGGAAGGAAAATAATAAAACAAAATCAACATCATCTCAAAACAAAAGAACACATTCAAATTACTCCAGACTTCGGTTATGAAAATATAATACCAAACATTGCAGATCGATATCAACAAATCCGGAAACATGGAACATCCCCAACAGAACATGCAGTGTATGAAAAATACCCCCCCCCCTTTCAAGATACCAAGAATAATTACTTCCTATCTTCTATCTTCCCTGCTCAAAGACAAATTTATCCAAAAAAAGGAGGATGTTATATAATCTTATCAATACTGATACTAACTAATAAAGCTGCCACTACTGCTAACAATGTAAGATCACTAATACTAGAGAATGAATTACGTCCCTTGCTATGATGTCACTACCTGATGATGAATTACGTCCCTTATTGCTATGATGTCACTACCTGATATCTATACCACTAATAAACATGTCCTTATTCTAACTACATGCTGGTCATTGTTCTCTTATTCATTGTCCATCTTAATCCAATCTTATCATATCTACATAACGTCAATCAACATACAAAACCATCGTGCAAGAACTTTTCTCTTGGGTGTCAGATTTACTGATGATCTTTTTGTTTCGAAATTGCTGAGGTGACCTGAAAAAAGTTCAATATGCTAATGTGCAGTTGGAAAAAATTGTCATAAGAAAAAATTTATAACTGGTTTCTGGGTAGGAAAAAAAAAGGAAAATTATTTTAATAAAAAAGTAATATTTTAATTTATTTAATTCATAATAATAAAATAAG
>VCCN01000623.1:171772-191379 GCA_006491835.1 Architeuthis dux
AAAGTCAACAAATATTGATTGCTTTCTTAGAAAGTCTGTGACAACATATTTCTGGTAATATCCCTGTTCCATGGGAAGAGAAAATGATGAAAGTTTAGCGTCTGAATGGAGGAGGTCCACCCCTAGAAGGTCCATCGGGTCCACGGGGGCCACTTTGCTGAAGGTCCTCAGGCATCATCTAGCGTGGTGGGACGTCTGCTTGCCGTAGCAGACGTTCCACAACTATTCTCCACCATAGGGCTCCCTGGGCGGTGAGCCATCTTCGATATAGGGGCCTCAAGAGGAAATCCTCGAGACAATATGGGAGATCCTCTGGAGGAAATAGTCAGGTGCTGGCTCTATATCGGAAATGGGAGACACCCTAAGGATTGCTAAAGTTGGGGGCACTGGGAGGGAGAAAAGAAGATGCTTCATTGTCCTGACCGTTACATATGGACACTAAATGTAACTTCATGACAGTTCAATAACAGTTACACTAAAGCTAAGCTCAGATCGCACTTACAATTGGTCACCGACTGGATTTCGTCAAATCGGTGATCCTTTCAGACCAATCGCCGATGAATTTATCGCCAACCGACTATGACCTAAGCGTTCTTACGACACGAAAAAACGTCTGTGATTGAGTCGCCGACTGCGTCGTAAGGATGGGAATGTTTCTATCTTCTACGATCCAGTCATATGTCGTAGCCAATCAAAAGCGAGAATCAATTTAACGTCATTTCTTTTCAACTAAATAAAAGACTAAATTAAAATGGCAACCCTTTTGTATAATGTATGGAAATATACTGCTAAAATAGGAAGCCACATTTTGATTAATAATATGCCTATTTTCGGGAAAATTTAGATGTTTTATATTATTTTTGGATGTAAAACTATCACATATTGATGTCTTTTCGATAATGAAAGTTACAATAAAAGTAGAGAGAATATAACTTATTATAGATTGGAAAGTACCAAAAGTTTGATGTAGTTATCCTTCTATAGTTTTGAGAAGGGTCATTAATATTGAAATGGTTCTTCGGACGGTCCAAAGAACCATTTCAATAGTAGTTATCCTTGTTTTGAATAAATAAAATAAAATAAAATTTCAATTAAAGTCATGTGATGCAAGACTTTTTCCAGCTATTGAGAGTAGAGTTGTAGCAACTTGGTCGGCGATTAAAAATACAAATTGACGACTCTTCGCGAAAACCGACCTGAGTTCAACTTACGATTCAATCGGCGATAATTTGATCGGATTGTAGTGCAAACTAAGCTTAGCTTTACTCTCTAAATTGACAGTAAGTGTAGAAATGAAAGAATCCAGAAGTGGTTTTCAACAGTGTAATGTTAACTACACTGCTAACTGTAAGATGTTCATAACCCATTAACTGTGGATGATGGAAATTTCAGTTATTGCAGTTCTATGGCTAACTCAATAAATTTTTTTGTTTTATTGTGATTGATGGCAACTCAGTTCTATCGTTGAATCAGGGCTTTCATCTTGCAATAGATTATCTTGCAATGGACAATGGCTTTTATCTTGCAATGGATAACTATTACTTTTCGCCACCTACCGCAGTTAATGGGTTAATGCTGCTATTGTAGTTGTGACATGCATAGAACCTAACTATAGGCAGTACCCATCTCCAATATGCCAGCACCGATCATTTTTCAGCAAAGCTCAAGTCTGGCATCAATTATATCTTTGCCATCAGCTCAACCCACATCTTGAAAATTATTTCTCCTCCTCTTCTTCCTCTCCAATTTTTCCTTCTTCCTCTGCTTTTTGCACCTTAGCCTGGTGTTTGCTGCCACTCATATGGGCTTCCAGTTGCTGCAGGGAATTCACAGAAATATTACAGTAGACACAAGTAAAACTTTGTTTCTTCTCAGAAGTTGGAGGTACTTTTAAATTATTAATAGCACTAGCAAAATTGGTTTCCATCGTCTTGGAGGGGTCCATTTGCAACATCTTCGATTGGTGTTTGCTGCCTGCCTTGTGGGCATCCAACTGTTGAAGCGAATTCACAGAAATGTTACAGCATTCACAGGTGAACACAGTTTTAAGTGCCGAATTATCTTCATTTTCCATTTGCTTGCCCGGTTCCATCTGTGATACCTTCGACTGGTGTTTGCTGCCGTTCTTATGGGCGTCTAGTTGGTGAAGGGAATTCACTGTAATCTTACAGTATTCACAAGTGAAGACCGTTTTCTTATCAAGTGAAGAAGGAAGCGATAAACTACTCAGATCATTCCCGATTTGATCGTCATCCATTTCCATCTGCTTGGTCGGGTCCAACTGAAGCTTCGACTGATGTTTGCTCCCCGCCTTGTGGGCATCCAGTTGATGAAGGGAATTCACGGTAACGTTACAGTGATGGCAAGTAAAGACGGTTTTCTTGTCAAAAGAAGCATTTTGCGAATTGTTATCGCTCCCAACCTGATCATCTTCTGTATCCATTTGGGTATTGCCGGCATTTTCCATTTGCGACATTTTGTTCTGGTGTTTGCTGCCACTTTTGTGAGCATCCAGTTGGTGCAGGGAATTGACTGTAATCTTACAGCATTCACAGGTGAACACTTGTTTCTTGCTTAACTTCCCCCCTGCTACACTGAGTTCACCTTCGAGTTTGCCTGGCTCCATCAACCGTATTTTTTTCACATGACGGACACTACTGTAGTGCTGTGCAGCTTGCGCAGCCGAGTTGAACAGAACGTTGCACACATTACAAGGGGAAGGCTGCACTTGCGCTTTACGCTTTGTAGGTAATTTATTGACAGGCATGTTATATGAAATTTGGGGCTTGGGATAGATATCATTGGCATTATTGGTGCTGTGAAATGGCATAGCATAGCCACCCGGTTCTTCAGCTGGCATCTTTTGATCGTGCATGTAGTTGAAATGGGCATTCGGGGAAGACTGTCCATAAAAAGAATAGTTACCAGATGGTGGGCCAGAGAAATCATGTGGACCGCCTACAAAATAATAAATAACACAACTTGTTAGCTTTTACATAATAAAAGAAATGAACAAATAGAAAGAAAATCAATTCCGTTAGAGATTGAAAACATTGGTTGCAGCTGCACATATAAACATTTATAAAACAAAGTTTTTTTCTTCTTAAATAATCATTGATAGATCCAGATGGAATACTAAGCAAAAAAAAAAAAAGAGCATTAATTAAGATAGTTTTAACTCATTCCTCCCTGAAAATGCTACAGGGCATGTTTTTAAAAAAAGTGCTTCCACAGTGGGGCGAAAAACTGACTGATTGCTTTCAGAATGTAAATATTTATGATTTTTGGACATTCCTGGACCAGCTACTGCTATGCAATTTATAGATAATTTATTAAATATTATTGAAAATAAACAAGGAAAATCTTTTTTAAATATTGCTAAAAACATTTAATAATAAAAAATTAAAAAATTAAAAAAAACCTGTTTAAATTTAAATCATATGCAAAATTAGATCATGACAATGCCAATCAATCGATAATACCTTTTTCAATTAACTTTTTGCTGGTTTTATTTCACTTAGAAGTGATACATTGGGAATAATCACTGAAAATTTAGTAAGCGTACATTTAATATTAAAAGAGATAAAGCAATTTATTTACTGCCCATTGTATTTTTTGGGTCAGCAACAGGCAGTTAGATTAGTTTCAGGGAACAAGGCACTTTGTTAGACGAATGGAGTCGGGCAGACAGGGAACTTATCAAATTTGTCTCTTAGGGAGGAAAGAGTTAAAATGAATAAAGGCCTGGCACAGTGAAACAACAAATTTATGAGAAGATAAATGCAGTCATTTAGCTGCACTACTCAGACGTTGGTCATGTTCACAGCATTTTATCTTTGTTGATCTGCCACTTTAGCTCGCAACTCACGTGGAAACAAAGTTTAGTCAATTCAAATTATCATTTACACAATTTGATATCTAATCTATTTTGCACATGCAAAATTAAGAATTTCCCCCCATTTTATTCTCTTTTAGGGAGAAAATCTCTATATTCCATCTATAAATATTTTTTGTTGCAGTGTTGAAAACTAATGAAACAAAAGGGATTTTACTGAAAAAAGAAAGCCTGAAAATAATAAAGCTTCAACAAACATTCAAAGAATTTCTATTGGGCATACACAAAATCTATTACTAACACATAAGCAAGCTAAAATCATTTTTAAAGCTAAGTTTGAACAAATATGTCATTGAACAATAAACATTTTCAAACTGAGATTTATTTTGCTGGAAAATAAAGCCTCCATTAAAGTTCATTAATTTTTGTTTTGTTTTGTGAAATTATTAAAACTCAGTCTTGACTCTTAAGACGAATCCGAAGGTAATCCAAGGTTAGAGATTCCATGAACAAAATGAACCCAAACAGGTCTCTACCAGATGACAGTAAACATCCTCCTTTCCAAACACACTCAACTACAGAGGTCTAGAGGCCCTCAGCTGAATCAGAATCCTCTCTTCAGGATACAACCAAAATCTAAATTGCAGATAATCAATTAAAATCTTTCAGGAAATATTGATGTAAATTCTAAATTGCTAAGTTTCCAATTTGAGTATCTGTTGGGTACTCCCACTGCTGCTGTTATGGGAAATCAACAAAGCCTGGTGGTATATTGAATTGGTAGTGGTAATGATGCTTCAGACCCAAAACCATGCCTGACCCCAGAGACATCATCTGATGAAGGCTTTGTTGGAGCCACTGCTGCTGTGACATCACCTATTAACACAAATCAGAGTCCTAAGTTTCGCGTGAGTATAATCTTGTCTTTACAAGAAGCACACTTAATGAGAGAGCACCGTTCTGGAGGCAACACATGGGAAGCGATATTGAAAACAGTGAGTCAAGAAGCAAGTCACTCATGAATGACAGTGAAAACATGTTGTCTGAGCGACACAGTGACTGAGTTAGGGTTCAGGTAAAGTAATCTACTACCTTTTGTGATCAGAGACAAGGACACAATAACAAGACTCAGTCAGCCAGAATTATGCTGATAACAACCAACAATGTATCAGTATCTCAAAGCCTAATGTCTCAACATCTAATTATCAAGGTTTTTAAGAGCGGATATTTTTTTTTTTTTTTTTTACAAATTTCACTTATTATTTGATAAAGTTACATAAGAATTTGACTTGATATTTATAGATCTTATCTATTTGAGAAAAAAAAGATCACTGAAGTAGGAGTTCAACTATTTACTGAATTGTGACTATCGCCAATAATTCAGTCAGTCAAAAATGACAACTGCAGCCAATTTCAAAAAGCATCTACTTGTTTTATCACATCTCACAAAATTGAGTAATAAAAAAGGCAGTTCAAATTTTTTCCTATTATAAACTTCAATGATGAGATTTGAGATTTCAGTAAATCGGTCTAAAAGTTTTTATCTTCCAGTTCAAAGCAGAAGACTTAAATTTTTCCAAGAATTGTTTTACCTTTGGCATCAGAAATTTACAGTAAACCCTCGTAACAGCACTATTTAATGCCAAGTTTGTTTTTACGTATATAGTTAGCATAATTACTTTTTCGTTTGTTATATTTGTAGACTTGTAGCCCATATATGGGGCATTAGACAGTGAAAGGGTAATAAAGTCATTTTTGTCTGTATATTTTGGTTTCTCATTAATTCATTTATATAAAATCTACTCGTTAATTTGTTATAACAGCACTGTTAAACCCGAGGGTGCTGTAATAATGCGAGTCTTATGAATTGAGAAAGAATCCATTTACACAATCTTTTCACATTTCACCATCTTTATTGAAGGATTGTAACTATGTTCAACTTACCATAATTTCTGTATGAATCATAATCATGAGGCAAGAGGCCACTTCTATCATAGTCGTGGCTAGAAAAAAAGAAGAAAAAAAACATTATAATCATAAATAAGCAAGTTTTTTTTTTTAAATCCAAAATCACAACATTGACAACGGGACGTTAATTTTAAGCCATGAGTGATCTTTTCTGTTTGTTTCTCTGTTTTTAACTTCTACTAAAACGTACAGCTACTACAATCTGCTCCTTGGCAGAGGGCCGGGGAGCGACACTTAGATCCTAGGTAGAACGGATAGTTATCCTTATCCTAGACAGAAGTGATGATCCAAAGGTAAATGACTGTTATATGGGGTGGGTACTATACTAGTTCACTAATAATCCTAACCTTTAGACATCCTGTAATTTATTACTTGCAAAGCAAGCCCTAAATATTCATCACTACATTTGATAAATTGTCAAGTTCAATGAAGTCAATAGTTCTTGAATATGAAGGATTTGAATGAAAAAAAAATTCCAACAGAACTTTTGAGTTACAAGTTTGGAATCTTTATTACAAAAAGGAATGAAGTGTGGGAGAGGGAGTGATTCTAAAAGATACTGACCTGTCGTTTCTGTAATTCCTCATTTCACGGGGTGGAGATGGTGCAAAATCTCTGTTTCTTAAAGGTCCTCTCTCAGGTACACCCATTGACAGACGGTCTCCTCTGCCTGAAACAAAATTGAAAACCCATTCATCAATACAGAATTGAGAAAAAAATTCAATAACTAAATATGTTAATTGTACAGGCATAAATAATGTTATGAAAGCAAGTTTAGCCATGGACCAAAGAGAAATGTAAAAGATTTAAGTTAGACAATAGCCAAAATATGAGGTGAGTGGTATTAATTTCATATGCCGGACACTAGGGGGTCTTGCCCTCTTGCCCATGGGAAAGTGTGCAGTGCGTTCATGACACAGTCGTCAGCGTCTACCCCCCCTCCCCGTTTGTTCCTTGGGAAGGGTCTGAGGGATTACAGGAGCATTAAAAATAACAGCTGTCACTATCCCATCGGGTGAAGGCATCAACGCAGACCACGACTATCCCTGCAATCGGATAGGCCTCACATCGTCTCAACACTGTTGTGCATTGGATATAGGGGCTTTGAAGACCAGGCTCTGTGGCGATTGACTTTTCCTCTACCCTAATCAAACTCATGGCAAATGGCCCAGGGTTTCAAATAAAACTTCAAATATCCTTGACTAAGAGGAAATGCCAATAATAATTTTTAAAAAAGAGATTATTTTTTAAACCTCTGGTTTTAGAAACTTCACCTGCAAAATTGTCAAAGGTTTTGAAAAACTACAATGACAAAAGATGAAACCCTAAGAGAATAAATCTTCAATTTTTCTACTTCAACTAATAACATTATTTTTTTCTTTCAAATACACAGATACAGTAAGAAATAAAATGGATTAGTTTACCAAAATTTGATCTTCCAGGAAGTGAATCCAAGTTTCCAGGCGGTCCAAGCATTGGAGGAGCACCTGGAAGAGAAGAGTCTCTGGATCCTCTTGATGGTATAGATGGTCCTTGAGAATTGATATGAAGAGGTGGGAGACAAAAGTTATTGGAATAACCACCACGGAATGAACTGAAAATGAAGAATTGCCATCATAAGTTTGATGCTAATTGGAGAAGAAAAAGCAAGCAAATGCAGCAACAACCAAAAATCAAAGACTTTTCTAGCAATCCTTACATTTGCTCTCAAACATCTATCACAGCCAAAAAACACCTACATCAGTGATTCTTAGCTTTTTCAAGGCTTACACCCCTTTAAGATTTCAAAATCTTTCTCGCACCCCTCAATCTTAAGGCTAAAAAATTAAATTTAAAAAAGTCAAAATTGGCAAAGTTAATATTAAAAAGTATAAATAAAATGTTAAAAGATGTCAAAATTAAAAGTCTGTATCAAGATATTACTAATAAAACAACAAAAAAAAATTGTATACATCAGCAAAGAAAGAACAAAAGTTGAATACATCAGCAATAAAATGGGAAAAAGTATTTTGCTACCCACTCCCAATTCCCATAACCCTTTGGTGACTACCCAAAAATTCTCTATTTTCACCATTGCCTTCTCTTGAGTACTGAATAATCCCCCCCCCCCCACTCATTAATTTTTCCGACAATGAAGATCCACTTCCAGCATTGCCAACTTGAAATTTTTATATCCAAAATTGAGGGGAAAAAAAATAATCTAGTTGTTCCAGAAAAATATCTATTACACTACATTTGATCAATTTACTGCATGCTATATAAAAAATAACACTAAAAATGTAATTGAATAATTATATATAATAATAATGATTGTTTATAAAACATTACAATACAGTACACACCAAAAACAGTACACACCAAAAATAAGAATTTATTAAAATAATAATACAGCAAAAAGGCAAAATGGCCAAAAATCTTTTTTTTTTAAAAAAGGACAGATTTGTCAAATTGGGTTATAAAATGGCAACCCTGTTTACCCACCCCCACTAAATGGATTTTAATTTTTTTTTTCAACCCCACCTGTTATTCAGTACTCAAGAGTATTCAAACAAATGTAACTTGGGTTTGATTCAAGTATACCCATCATGTTATATATCATTTTAAAGCTTAATAAGATAAGCTGCATTGTGTTTGGTTCCATTATGCCTATTCATTTATTAATAATACCTATTAATTGCAATTATGGACTCAACAGTAAAAAAAATCACATTTTGTTACATTTAAAAAAAAAAAACTTTCTGTGAACAAAACTTATTATGCAATGGAAATACACAAAACAATTCAGGCAAATATGCTTTATACCCTAAGAGTTATTGATCACTATCCGGGTGGTGTAATAAGCCCATTATTCTACGGCCCCTATCATTTCTATACAATACAAAGTTATGCATTTATATTATACATATGCCTTCATTTTACTTGTCTTCTCCCATTTCCTCTGTCTGGAATAATTGGGTCATCATTCATGACTGTTGGGGTGGGGACAAATGTATATAAAAAATAATCTGAGTGATTTTTTTGAAAGATAATATTACTATTACATGTTGCCAGGTAATGTTTACGTTTTGACCCGGCTGGCTTCTAATCATTTTTTTTCCTCTTGTATTTCTTTTATCAGAATCTGATTGGCTATGGTACAACAAGTATTGAATTTGTTTTGTTTTGAATGCATTCTTTTTTATTGTCATAGCAACTAATACAGCATCGTTCCTGGAGGTACAATTTTTAAATGCTCTGTCACCAAAGGGTTAAGCACCACCAGCCTCCATGGTTGTGTCATGTACAGAAATGTCAAGCATTCATCTAGCTATAGAATTGACACAGAATTAGGAGGGGGCTCACTTTGAGTAGCTAATTGAATGAAGATGACAGTTTTCAAAACATAACAGAAACCTACTGGAAAAAAGACAGAAACAATGATGGACACAGACATTTTCTCACTAAGCAAAAGAGTTGAAAAGAATTGTTTTAAACAATACAAGCATCACTAAAAAAAAGAATCATCAGTTGAGGATGCAAGTCACATTTCTAGGACTGGGAGGGGCGTGGGGGGAATACTATTCACCAATCTCTGGTTAGAAAGGCAGTGTGTGTGTGTGTGTTAATTTGGATGGATGGGAGATTTTGTCATTTTGAACAAAATCGGGATCAGAACAAAAAGCAAACATTATTTTTGCTTCTTAACAAGAACATTTGTTCAAATTCAATTCATGTGGAAATAAAAATGTTTTTATCAACCGAACATTTACAGGTCAACAATGTAAGCAAATAAAATACAGCTAGATTTTATTTGCATGTAAAAAGAGATTTTGTATCATGGCTTGGCTCTGTGGATGAAGATTTGGGAGGGTTTTTCACGTCTTGCAGGCCCCCAGGTGCCAGCTAGGCATGTGCGTGAAATATTTTGTAGCACCGTGTTTTAAGCAGTTACTTAAATATTCCCTTTCAATTGTGCAGACAATCAGTCCAAATGGTAGGCAAACAAAAGACCACCAAAAGAAATGAGAAATAAATCACAATTGAAATCAGAAATGAAAAATTCAGATTTTCAAATCACTTAGTAGTAGTAGTAGTAGTAGTAGTAGACATAATAGTCTTAAGTTGTCTGAATTTCTTAAATGAAGCATTTTCATTAATTTTTTATAAATTTTTCCATCATCTTATTTTTGTTGCTTTTTTAAAAATTCTTAATCACACTGTTTGGGTTGTTTTACTTTCTATCACCGTTAAGCAAGCAGCATGGATCAAAAAATAAAGTTGCAGCCTCAAACAAGATTTGAATTCGTATCTTGTATCCTCGGGCACAAGTCGCAATCGGACAATGACAACACCCGGCTAATAGAGACCAAATGCTGCTTACTTAACCTTTAGCACTCTGCACTCTTTTTCAAGAGTGCCAAGATTTTGTGCACTTAGTAAATTTGAAAGCATGTCTGTTCATGTACAATTGAAATTGACATGACAACAACACAACCTCAAAATTCAAACACTATTATTCAGTAATCAGAGTCACATACAGTGGCAGGACAAACATTCAGTGAACGAAGTTGCCTACAGAGTGCTAAGGGTCAATGGTTGTAGAATGTTAAACAACCAGAGTGTTGTGATGAAAAGCAACAAAAATAAGACAAAGGGAAAATTAGTTAAAAATTAATAATTCCAAGTAACTACTTGAGAAAATCTTCAATCTAAAGAAAAATCGACAACATTTAGTGCCAGTGTCATTGACTTCGAAATAAAATCAATAATTAGATACACACTTTCTTGGCAACAAGGAAGACTTGCCACGTGTTCCCCTGGTTGCTGTTGTGCCACGAGGATTCAGATCCATACTTGGACGAGGAGGAAGTAGGCTTTATTTGCAGTGGATTTCAAAACCCTTTAGTCCCTATTTAAAAAAAAAAGAAGGGAAGATATTGCAATGGAAGTACAAAATCAAAACAATTCAAAGAGAATTTCTTTTAGGTCTACTCTTTTTTGATTTTGACTTGAGAAAGGTTAGATTTTTTTAGTTCCAACTTATTCATAAAGCATTAAAATTACTTTATCTCAAAGAATAGGTCGCATTTTTTTAATAAAACAATTGTGACTTTATTTCTAGAGAATAATCTTGTCAGTTTCTTTCCTAGAATTGCTTTAGCTTTTCAAATTATTGATGGAAAAAAATAAATTGTTGGTTCACTATTAGGGAAGGATTATTTGCCAAATGTTTTTATGATAGATTAACAGGAAAAACAAAAGTTTGGGAAAAGACCAGAAGAGATGATAAAAAAAATGATTACATCAATACTTTTTTTAACTATCTTTGGATGGATAAAATATAGGAATTTCATCTTTTTATTAAAAAGAAACAATTATTGATGATAATTGCATCATTCGGAATTTTGGGTTTTTAACAAGCACAAACAGTTTTAAGGATTATTTTTGCTCCATTATAATAAGCAATGTGTCCGTCCATCTGTGTCACACTTTAGAAATAAAAATTTTATGTTGAAAGGGGTGCGAGTAGAGGAGAGGTTCTGAGAATGGAATCGCAATGCAAAGACGGTGGGGAGAGGGAGAGAAAAAAGCAGGCTAGGGGTACGCAAAAAGGTAGGGGGGTGAAACAAAGACATTCGCTAAAAAAGAAGAAAGTCGAGAAAGTAAAATTTATTTAGGAAGAAAGGGTGAGTATACAATTACTTTTTTGGTTCATTCTAATTCTATCTGAATTATAGAAATTTGCAGATAGGGTTGTCTTATTTCTGTCAATCTCAAGAAATGATTGAAAGGCATTATTTTCTTACATGAAGCCACAACACTGAACATCTATAATATTATTCTGTTTGTTTCTACCTGTGTTCGAATGTTACTGTCAGTAATAACATAAGGGAAAGGTTACAAAGTTAAATAAGAGGGTAGGAAGAGAGGGCAGAAAAGAAAGGTAGTTTTAATAAGAGAGTAGGGAGAGAGACGACAACAGAAAAGAAAGCCCAGTAGTTTAATAAGATGGGAAGAGATAGGGCAGAAAAGAAAGGACGTTAAATAAGAGGGTAGGAAGAGAAGGGAGAAAAGAAAGTTAGGTAGTTTACTAAGGGAGTAGGAAGATTTTCACATGTGAAACTATCTATGTTTGTACAACATTTACATAAAAACATGGACGGCAACAGAGATTGGAAGGGATAAGGGAGAGAATGATAAGATACGGGCAAAGGCTGAAAGAAAAATTGAGGCATGAGATAATAAATCTTAGTTGTCAACACCCGTGGAATTTCCATGGGTTCAGCTAGTTATAATAATTTTTTAAAAACATGTTCTTCTAAAACCATTGTCAACTCCTATTACTGGGGTTTCTTTAAAAACTTCAGAGTAACTATTATATACGATTGACAAAAATAAATATTTTTTATTGCCAGCAAAAACAGAAAACTTTCTGGTCATGAAAAAAATTAATTAATTTCAGAATTCATCTCATTTGCATCCAAAATGGAATTCATGCATTTCTCTCTGCAGAATGTATTTTGTCCTCTGTTGAAAGAGGATTATGGAAAGACCTCAAAAAAGATTACAGAAAAAAAGGTTAAGGAATAAATCTCTTTAATCAACCAATTGGCAGGTTGCGTTTCTCACTGGAAAACCTTTTTTTTACATTTACCTCAACACAGTGCAGGGTCATGGGGGGCACCACAGATAATTTCATCATGGGGGTGTCAAGGGTGAGATAGCCTGATAGAGTTCATCCCTCTCCAGACTAGTTTGGAATCAGAGTTGTCAATCTCCTAGACTGGTTGCCAACCATGGCTAGAGAGCCCAGTCTGCCCTACTATTTACCCATAGTGGGGGAGAAGAGATGGATTCATCCCTTACTCAAGGGCATTAGTGCAAGGTTAGCAAAAACTAACAGCCAGAGTTTGAACTCGGCTCACCAATTTCATTCACTGTGACGCTAACCATTCGGTCACTACACGCCTCTAAACAAACAACACTAGCTGTAAAGAAAGGATAAAAGGCTTTCCCAAAATAACACAACGTACAGGGATTTTTTTTATTTGAAGAAATGAAAGGTTTTGTTAGCTTTCTAGGTTTATTAAAATGATTTTGTTAAGGATAATCATTGTTTTATTCCAAACAAAATTATCTTATCCTTAACAAAATCATAAGAAAACTTAGGCTGAGTACAATAAATTATTACTGTACATGCAACTATTCTCTATGCCCCCAAAGTCCCACATGTAGGTAATAAGAAAATAGGAAAAATTCAATAATAAAACAACAATAACAAGCAGTAATGTCCCATCAAGTTTATTAACAGATTCAACAGGAGATAGCCACAGTCCAGATTACCTTAGAAGCCATGGCATCTATGCAGACTGTTGATATACTTACCAGAAATCAACATTTTACGGGGAAAAAATAATAAACATAAAAATTGTATAAAATTTAATTTTATCGCCAGAAACCATGTGTCATTAGTAAGAAAGATTATCAAAATCAGCCTTAGATGTCTACTAGAGAACAGTGGGCCAAGACACATATCATCAAGGTGGTGCTCAGACTTCTTCACAGTAGATATTCTAACTGGCCCATCATTGATAGAACCGCTGGTGGCACAAAAGGTCTCATTAACAGCCTACCTCACACCTTTGTCACCTATGGCATTCCTGATGAGCTGGCATCTGATGGAGGCCCAGTATTCACCTCACATGAGACTCACCAGTTTTATGTATTTCTTCAGAGTATTTACATGTTTATAAACTGTTAAAAATCCTCCACAAAAGATTCAAAAGACTTTGGGGATGGTAATAATCATGTAATAATTTATTGTACTCAGCCTAAGTTTTCTTCTCTGCAGATGTGATCATTGTTTTGGAATAAAACTGATTATCCTGAACAAATCTGAGACTTATTTACCTACAAAGATAGAATGGATTTATTTGACACTTCAGGGCTTGAAATTAACGTTGTCCCAGGGATGGTAAAAATGTGTTCAGGACAAACAAATATATTCCCCGGGACGGAAGTGATTAAAAAAAAGTTTTTTTTAAAATCACTTCCATCCCGGAGGCATCAGGGGAAGATATCTTTTATTTTATAAATTTGGTGAGGGTTGTTTTTTGGGACGGTTTACATTTCCTTCGGGGTGGTAGTGACTAAAGTTAATCTGGAGCCTGTGACATTTAAACGTTGAATTAGACATTATTCCTTACAGGTTAACGAAAGCATCAGATGCTACAATCAATGTGAGGAGGAGGAGGAGAATAGCAACAAGCAAACAAGGGGGTGGCAAGCGAACTGCTCTTCAGTTTATTTTTTGCGATATCTGATGGCATGGTTTTAGATGGAAATAGGTAGGTATATCAAAAAGTCTAGCCTAATGATGCATTTATTTTAAACAAGAAATATTTATTTTTCAACATAATCTCCTTCCTTGTCAATGCACTTGATTCAGTGGTGAATATTAATCACATAGACTGAAAATTATACAGTGAAGGTTTCAGCTATTAACTCTGTGATAGGCCACAGACTTATTGATACACCATCGTAAAAATTTCCAAATAAAAAAATTCTAAGACCCCAGTTGTATCTATAATGACCACTTCCTCTACTATCAACTATAGGGTGGATCCAGAAATAATATTCAAGTGCTTTCCTTTTCTATGTCTAATGTCAGTTTTTCATTTTAAGATATAAATATCTACAACTGTTGCTAATGATAAGAAAAGAAATCCATATAGATCCATACATTTGATCTTGTAAGAAAACAATGAACAAGCATCACAATAGTATAATTTCTTATTAACTACAGTCAGTTAAGGGATAATTGATGGTTTACATTTCATTTTAATATACTTGTCCCACAAAAAATGATAATGTTGAAAAACAGCAAAAATTGATAAAATGATATTTTTATATTTGCATACTGCTGTTGATCAGATAATTTTTCTTTTCAAAAAGCAGAAAAGATTTAATTCTTTTTTATAATAATCTGTGCAGAAGTTTAAAAAAAGAAAAAAAGAAAAGTCTTTTCATTAATTATCATGTACTATCTGTACAGAAACAAAACAGTGCAGGAGAGGAGAGATCAGGAATGAAGGCTGGGTTTACGGGTTAGATTTGATCTTTTGCAAAGTCGTCAAGTTCCTGTAGCTCAGATGGTTAAGAGCAGCTGGGCACTTACCAGGCTTCCCTAGGTAAAATGGACGTGAGTTCGAGTTCTCACTGCAACCTTATTCTTTATTTCCAATATAAAAAGCAACTAATTAAAATGAAGGAAATTTATATTAATAATAACGGTTCTTATTTTTAATGTTGGCACATTTTTTATACAAGCTGCAAGTAAAATGACATATTTGGAAGTTTGGGAATTTAGATCCTGTCAATTTATGGAGTGACTGACAACTTTTAAAATATTTTTGAGAGTTTGTTTTCAAGAAAGAAAGAAAAAAAAAATGTGTTTACAAACATTTCCCTACAATTTTTTTACAAAAGCTTCTGCATAAGGTGTCTATCTTTGGTTGGCTACTCTTTAACACCATTCTTCTTCTGGTCTTTAATTAGTAGCACAGGTTAGTACTAGTGCAATTAGTAGCATAGGTTAATAGTAGTGCAATTACTACTTGTAATTCATTATACAAATTTGAAACAGTTTTCAGGCACTGAAATAAAACAGTTGATTTTTGTATTTACATCTTGTGTTTTAGTTACTCAACCCGATGTTTCCCCTTTACAAATCATGTGATGGTAAGATATTCATCAAGTCCAGGATTTTATAACTAAGAGCTTATAAAGTGCAAAAGCAATAGTTAGCAAAAGAGAAGGCATAGTACAATTAGATTTGGTCAAATTAACCCAAGACTAACCTATTAAGGTGCTTAATGCCTGAATTAAAGTGTCCAACTACAGGACATATATAACCCAGCAGTCATAGAAACCTGGGGATATATGTCCCAGGAGTCTAGAAAGGGTTAAAGGAATCATAAAATTATGCTGAGATAATCTATTACATTTCTTTAGTACATCTTTCAACAAAATTAGAACCTTAGTATAATGACATACCGTTGCAAAGTTTTCACTTTTGCCAGAGCACACATGTTAACTATTTTACACTAGGTCTCTATATACCAAGAAAAATTGAAAATATTTTATTAAAATATAATATAGGCATTTTATTCTAACAGGGTATGTCATGAACATAGAGAAAATGTGTTTTAGTTATCTTGCTTGACAATTTCAATTAACTTCCAAACTAGTCAGAAAAAAACTCATATAGGTGTAAGGATTAATTCTGACAATCTCTAGTTTGTAGATACACAATAAAAATATGGTACTTTTCTTTTAGATTGAAACACAGATCATAAATGCACTCAAATGTGACTTTATGCACTCTGCAAAATTTAAATCATAATTTCTGATTTACCAGCATGAAATGAAGAAATCTCATAACTGTCAAGAGTTTTATCTAACAAGACTGAATTTCTGAATAGACAAAAAAAATGTTTCTTTATTTAAAGATGACAGAGTGTCTTAAATGTACAAGCAAAGTTGCTTCCCATGTTGCACAACAAATGAGGCAATGATTTGTATCCATTTCTCAAATGATCCATGGAAACCCAATCATTGTAGCAATTGTGGAGTTTTACTGGGTTAGGGTGCTAGCCCAGTGCCTAAGATGGACTGCCTTACAGAGCTCCAACTGCCATGCTATTTTCCCATAGCTAAGTGAAGTGGATTCATGCCTTTCACAAGGGTATTAGTGCGAAGCAAACTCAAACTGTGACTGCCAGAGTTTGAACTGGATTCACCGATTCTATTCATGCTGTTAATTGGGTATAATTTTTTCATTCTACTTAAAATAGAATTATAAATCGATTAAATTTTACACTGGAAATTCTTTTGTAGCCTCAGCCTTTTTTGAAACCTAACAATTGTTTATTATAGGTGTAGAATGGCGTAACGGTTATCGGCAAATCAAGTTTCATCCAAGGCTGCTTATGTTCACTTCACACTAATGCCCTTGGAAAAGGCATGAATCCACTTTTCCTTCCCAGCTATAGGTAAATTGCAGGGCAGTCAGAGCCCTGTAAGAGAGGTGACTCGTACATAAAAAACGGTCCCAAGCCCGGGTTAAAGAAGGAGATGGTTGGGTTTGGGGCTAGCAACTCAACCTTGTAAAACCTTCTTGCTACTGAAACAGCAGCAGCATCACAGTGCTGCTGCGGCCCTATTCTCCACATAACCTGTTAGAATAAAAAAACAAACAAGCAAAACAATAATCTGAACCACTTCATTCTTCAAGTGATTATCTTTGTTTGGGTAGGCCATTCTCAAAGGAATTGCAATAGAAAAACTGTAATTCATGTGTAAAATAAATATCGGATCAAATGTAGAATCCAGAACCTAAAATCGATTCAAATCAAAAGCCCAGATTTTCAGATTACACCATAATCAAAATTTAATTAAAACTTTTTTTTAAATTAAAATTTTGTGATACCTTACTCTTCACAATATTCTTTTATGTAGTTAAAAAGGGGTCTGAATTCTACATTTCATCATTGATTTGATTAAATTTTGATTACATTTTAGTCAGAAAATCTTCGCTTTTGACTTAAATCAATTTTGGGGTCTGGACAGGGTTGCTAGATCAGTTTTCTCAAATTCGGACAGAATAAATCTGATGGCTAAAAATAGCTAGATTATTATCACAATAATGAAAATAGCTAAAAGTGTCTAGAATTTTTAATTTCTCGATTTCATAAAAAATTTAATCGAACATCAAGGCTAAAAACTGGCACAATGTCCGAAATCGGACAAACCTGGCAACTCCGGGTCTGGATTCTACATCGAAATTTCATTATCTTTAGATTTAAAAAAAATAATATTTTCATTTCTCATCACGTTGCATATAAACGAGGGAAAATGTTCAAAATGGGGAATGTAGCCGGCAATTAAACAATGGAAATTATTGCTAGTAACTTCCTGGATATGATTGAAGCAATATCTGTGTTGCTGGATGGAGGTTCTCATCAATAAAGGACTTTTTTTTTTATGGGAAAAATCTTTATATTCAAACCCTCTTCAGAAAAAAAAACAAAAAGTAGACTTTCAATAACCCAGATTCATTACGCACGGTACAGGAAACCACGCACCGCCTTTCTTTTTTTAAAAAGAAAGGAAACAGAAAAAAAAACGGCATTTTCTTGAAAGAAATTTAAAAATTGAAAAGTCAAGTTGGATAAATGTAAAGAAAAAAAAGATTCAGAAACCAAAGCTTTCGTTATCTTTTGTTAAAATTAAGTTTAGCTTCATATTTTAAATATTAAATCGAACATCGGGTCTCATAAAGATGGACACAGAATCAGGGCCCAGTTTTACATTATACATACATTGTAAAACGATCACCCACTTTACAGCCAATTTACTCGCTTCCAATAAAAGTTACTTTTTCTCAATACTGAACAATTTCCGGAAGAAATGAAGGTCAGATTCAGTCAAAACAGTTGATACTACAGAGAAAAAACACTTTTAAAAATTTACTTTGGTTTCCTGAAAAAATGAATCTTAGCCTAATGAAATAATTCGCCGGCTTCATGTCGGGTGTCACCAACAAAAAAATCGGAGGGAGAAAATTGAAATGAGGATATTTCAATGGATTTAAATTGATCATTGTCTTAAATTATTTTCCGTTACAAATCGCAAATTTAAATGAAAATTTACAACTAAAAAAAAACAAACAAGAAAAGCAATTTTTATTTCAAAACTCCCGCTAAAGAAGGAGGAAAAGAAATCGTTTCTTGTTCCTTAACTGAAAAATGTGACCCTACCCTGTCATCCAACATTTTTTGATTGCTGCTTTTTTGCTCATCATTCATCATTTAAACACATTAACGACATTTTTTTCACTTCAAAAGCTCGAATAAGATATTTCTAAAAGTTAATAATTAAAAAAAACATCCATTTTGAAAGAGAAGAGAAGAGAAATTGGTTTTAAGGTCATTTTATCGAACTCATTTCCTCGATGATACAAAAAAAAAAAAAAGCTAGAGCCCAGAAATCATTTAAATGTTCAAAAAATAAAAGGTTTTATGGTTATTTAACAACATACAAAGTTATATAAACTTCTAAGGAAGTATATAAATATATCAAAAAGAAATACTCACCTAGAAATGCACAATTATTAGACAATTTGCCGAAGAGACGTGTTCTCTCAAAGAGACAGACATTCAATAATCATTATCCAAAATGGCGTCCTCACGGCGACGACGACAGACAGCGATAGATTCATTTTGGGAGACAAAAGTGAAAAATAATTGCATCCGAATTATAAAAATTGCAAGAAATCATACAAATAAATTAATTTTATTTCAACAGATACAAAAAGTGTTTTTTAATTGCTTGAAGAAATCTTTTACGAAACTGTGTATAGAAACATCGGTAATTTCCGGTAAATTCGTCGAATGACAAAAACGTAAATTTACGTGCTTTCATCTTCCCTCGTGCAAGAAGTTAGTTTTATCATAAAATCTGATACAAATCTTAAAATCTTTATGACTTGTATTAGATTTCTATTCAACTTTTTAAGTAATAAAAACTAAACTTTAATTATCAAAATATTTTTCATAAAGAATGTCTTTTTTGCTTCACAAGAAAAATATATTCAAGATTTAATTTTTTTTCAGAGCACATAGCTAAGAATAATTTAATAAAAATATAAAATATTCTAATTGAAAATATACATAAGAATCTCTCTCTTTTTCTCTATCTCTCTATATATATATGAAAAATAAATGCATCCGGATTATAAAAAATGCAACAGAAATCATACAAA
>VCCN01000623.1:196349-230738 GCA_006491835.1 Architeuthis dux
GAGGAATGTCTGCTGTGGTTTGGATAGCCAACCCTGGAAGGTGAATCAGATCTTTCAAGTTTTTTGTATAATTAGAAGATCGTTTTTAGTAGGAGGTTCAATTTGCAATGTAAGTTCATACTAAATTAGTCCCTTAGTTTTTGTCGGCTTTAAACAATAAATTTTCAATTAGAACACTTTATTGCTGTTCTTAATCTTGAGAGACAAATATGTTGCCACCAGTTATTCCAGGGATTGAATGACAATAAACGTTAAATGGAAATCTATCTTTCCTAATTTCCTTCCAAGTGACAAGACACATTCTCATGATGTCTTTGTCAATGGCCTCGAAGTGTCACAAGTGAAGGTAAAATCAAACATGATACATAAATTAAATAATCATTAACGCAGAGTAAATGGGTGAGGATATCATTAAATGATTATTAAATTAATATGATTATTACCATTACAGTTAGCTACAATTATGCACAGCCTCTGCTACCATCCATTCCATACAGATATGTACAATCTTAATCAGACATTTGTTTCTAAAGTTCCATGTCTCAAAAATATAATGTAAATTACACCAAGCTATGTAATCATACTTCACTTTATTTATACATGAAAATAATAAATAATATGATTATTACAATTACAGTTATCTACATTTGCTACCATCCATTCCATACAGATATGTACAATCTTAATCAGATATTTGTTTCTAAAGTTCCATGTCTCAAAAAATATAATGTAGAATTAAACCAAGCTATGTAATCATACTTCACTTTATCTATATATGAAAATAACAAATAATATGATTATTACAATTACAGTTATCTACATTTATATAATTATGAACCAAATAATATCTTGCGTCTCATAGAACAATACATTTGTTCAGATAAACAGATTCACATAAATGTTTACCAACTAGTTTGACAACCTGTTATTTTAAAGTAACAGGAGTGCACGTAGCTCACTAAAAGTGTTTGCAATCCTGTTTATGATGCTTTCTTTGTCTTTTTTCTGCTTGCAAGTTATTTCCTTTTCAACTGCAATGAAGATCAATGATTTCAGACGGCTTTGTTTGAGTGTTGATCTGAGTCTTGACTTAACAATCTTAAGTTTGGAAAATGATCATTCTCATGTGCAGTGTGTGATGTAAGCATGTAAGTGTTATCAAATATTTGTATGCAACATACACATTTTTGTAGGCTTTTGAGTACAGCCTGTACTAGCAGAGTAATTTGAATGCACATGATAAACAATTCTTACATTCCCCTTTTTTAACACTTGACACAGAAGATTGCTCACCCATTTGATCATCAAAGTCAATTTCAGGTTCAATTTAATTATCAATTTCCGCCTCCAAAAGTCCCTTAGCTATATCTTAAAAAAATATATAGTTACTGTATAATATCATAATTATTAGTAATGTAAATAATATTAATTTAACTGCTGCAATATGCTCTCTAGACCTTAGCACAACAATTCCAGGAGAAAAGTTACCATAATGATTCTGTCACTAGAACTGTCTTTTTTCCATACAATTTTATAAAACTATCATTGAATCGTGGTTTTTGTATTTTATTTAATATTTTGCCATTGTTTCATTAGGTCTCACCAAAGACTCCATAATCCTGAGCAATTTGTTTTAAAAAGCTGTGACAGAATGACTAATCTACTGTAAATAAACTGTGACGGAATCACTGTGTGTGATAATACATGATAACAAAATGCATAGCTCTTTACTATATCATACCAAAATTGTTGATTTATTTTGTATATATAAACTGCTTAGTTATACACCTGATCAAATACAAATATTTCTCAATGCAGGAGAAAGTGAAACTAACTTTAAAATTCCAAAATTATTGTTTTGGTTGTTTGTTCAAAAAGCAATCTGTGATTCCATCACACTATTAAGTTTTATCTTCTCTATATAAAGATTTTATTGTAAACTCACTTACACTTGTAAAAATTGTTTCTCAAATTAGATTTTAATTGTTGAGGTGCTCACTATTTTTGTTTAATGGACTTTGGAAACTGAAAAATAAATTTGGTTTCCTCAAAACTTGTTCATAGTTATGATTCCGTCACACTCATATTTTTTGACACAGGCAATTACTAAGTGATGTCAACATTATGCTTTTTTTTCTGTAATGGTGAGGAATGACATATTCTTGTCAAATTATATACAAAGATATGTTCACACTTTCAGGCCCAGGCAGAGGGGATTCAGCGGGGCCATTTTGCCCGGGCCTATGGTTTTTGGGGAGACCTTCTCCAGAGGCATACATATATATACATAAATCATATGCATTTAGCACTGATTACACAAATACTTAACCCGGGCCTATTTTATAATCTATTGAAAATTGCATTGAAACTAAGGTATCAAAACTGTTGGTAACTTAAAGTGTTCTACCGACTGAACTAACGAAGATCAGATGATAGACAGGAGTCTTTTATCCTACACTTGGTTGGCTTCTCCATTCACACGTTCCGATTTTAGGCACGAATATAATGCGGCTCTCTTATGTCAACAGTATGAAATCAAATGATGGATAATTTTATATCCAATCAACAGAATATGATAATTATAATGACACTTATTAGTGAGAGCCTATCTTTTAACTTCCAAATGTATTGGGATAAGTGGTATATTTTCTGTATTCAATGGTGTTAAATGTCATTTTGTGGTGGTTGTATCTAGTTTTACAGCTGTTTTCGGTGACACCTATGTATATTTTTTCATTATTGTTGTTGTTGTTTTCAGTTGCTTGGTATATGACATTATTTGTTAGGCATTTTTGCTGGAGTGGGCATAAATTTTTGTTACAGCAATTGCATAGGTTACTTTGGTTGTTATTTATGAGTTTATTATTATCATTTTTTTTTTATTATTTGCTCTATATTGTCTGTGCAAGAATAGCTAACCATTACATTGTTTCTAGTGAATATAGCGTGTAGTTTATGTGTTTGGGGAAAATATTTGTCTAAGGAATATTTATCCTATATTCGTTGATGTATTTTTATTATATGGCGGGTTAAACCATATTATGTTTCTTTTTCTATTCTTTTTAGGCATGTATGTTATTTCTTTTTTAAAGTCAGTTTTTTTAGGGCTGTATTGTATTTTTATATTATTGAATATTGATATATTTGCTGAATTGTTAGATATTCTTTACTTATCATAAAAGAAATACCAAACATAATATTAGGTGGGTGGTTAGATGCTGTGTTAATATAAAGAAGCGTGTTGTTATTTATTGTATATGGTTTGTAAGTATTGGTATTAAGATCTAAGGTTATGTCTAAAAAATTAACCTGTGTTAGCTGGATATTTATATCTATATTAAATCTCATATTTTTTAATGTTTTTATAATTGTTTTCCTTATTTTGTCTGTGTTGTGCTTCGTCTGATTTCTGAGTAAAATCAAACCATCTCTGTACAGCCCAATGTCTTTTTTTCTATTACATCTGATAAATTATATAAAACTATTAATTCACAAACTTCGACTCCATCAACTCCATAGTCACGACGAAGTTTCCGGATTTCTTGGTCTATGGTTCTTCTACAGTGGTTGATTGTTTTGACATCTTTTATGTAGATGTGCCTCCTGGCTAGTTTTATGGCATTATTCAGTAAATTTTCCGTTATTGTGGGGTAAAATTCTTTAATGTCTATTTATATAAATTCGCATCAGTTCTTGTTTATGAACCATTGTATTACTTCATTTGTCCTGTTCCATTGGTTGAGGTTTAACTCCTTTCTTAGTTGGTCATTTATAGAGTCCAGTATTTTCTTGCTAATTTTTCAAATGTTATTTGTGGGATTTATTAATCTTGGTTTTTTTAAGTTGGAAATTGTCTTTGTGGTCTTTCAAAGTGATATAAGATTCTGTTCTTGCTATAGTGTGGATTCTGTCATCTAAATTTAATTTTTTGGCTATATTTTCTGATTCTTTATTTATGTCATTAATTATATGGTTATTTGCTTTTTTATAAGTGATGGTAATATCATTGTGTAATAGTTTTTGTGGTCTTCTATGTTCATTTTATATGTTTCTTGTTTTGTCTGCTTTTATGAAAATGTCTTTCGATGTTTTAATTTTTTTGATGTGAGCTTTTAGTTTAAAAAAAAAAAAAAATATTGTTTTGCTGGTTCAATCAGTTCTTTTTCGAAGTTTGTTAACTGAGTTTGAAGTGGTGGGCATTTCATGGTGTTGAATCCGAATGTTTCTTTTTCGATTTCTTCATCTTCGGTGGTTTCTTTCTTGAGGTAATAGAGTGTTTTCCATCTCATTCTTTTTATAAAATGTTTGATTTTTTGATAAGTTTGGTTTTATACTCTTCATTGGATGGTGTTTAAAGTTTAAAGAGTATTCAATGCTGATCTTCTCCATAACTATTTGGTATTTCAACAAAGTGCTCTACCAATTTGGGGGCCATATTTGTGTAGTTTTTAAAGGAAAACAATATGTTGAATGAACATAGTGCTCAATATTTTAATGAATAAATTAATAAAACAGAGCATATTAAAATCTTATATATGCTATAGGATTCGCTACAGATTGACAGTCCGTTTCATTGCCATACGTACTCGGGACCAAGTCGTAGAGTGAATGAAGACACCACTACAGATTGTCATTTTTTTTATGTGTTAAAAATTATTTCAACATCAACACTATTTAAAGTGACCATCTGAGATCAAACGGACTGACCACTTTCTCTTCAGACACGGCAACAGCAATAAAGTCCATCACTTCCAAAAGGCATGTACACGGGACAAAGTCGTAAAATTAAATATTCACAGGGACCTTGAAATCTTGTTCGGATAATCTGAATTGACGTTCTCTCCACACATTCAGAAATCCTTTGCATATCATCTTAAATACCCAGAATTCCAGGCACCATTTTTAGCCTATTGTCAGTGCTAACCGATGGAAGGGTTTAATACTTTATACATATACACTGTATTTTATGAAATTATTTAACTTATAATGAGGTTAATTAGTTTAGGTCTAATTAATTTAAATCTGACTCCTCTGAAAATCCCTAACCATTATAAGTTTAATTACTTCACCACATTTAGAAGTAAACATAGTAATTTTGAAGTGGTAAAATACCTTCCTCAAAGAAAATTCATTCAAAACAGTATACAGCCCAAAAACTTTATTGAAATTGGCACATTAAAAAATTTCACCAAAAATATACTGCGTTTGAAAATTGGGGTAAAATGTCCAAATGCAAATTCTACTAGTTCGCAAATGTAAACAAGTTTTCAAACCCAGTTATCTCCAGTTTTATATTGTCTACAGAAATAATTTTTAGTTGATAAGTTGTTTTTTCAATCTTTCTTTTATTAATAGCACAAAGATTACAACGATACAAGATTTCAAGTTACAAACATTTTCATTGACACATGTCGCTTGAGATTATAGTTTTATTACTTTAATAAGTATCTTCATCTGTTGTTTTTTAACAATTTTCCAGCCAATAAATTTTTTAGCTGTACAAGGGTGTACCCCAAAATAACCAGAATTATTTTGTTTTGAAAATCACAACCATCGGCAACTTCAAACTTGTTCTTGCCCTCAAATTGTGGCTCTCATTCAAACGATTGTTTTTTTGTATCCCTACATGAGCAAATAAGGCACAAATTTTGCGGAAACAGGTTTCATTTTTAAATCTTCCGTAAACATTCACTGGCATGAACTCAAGACAGACCATTCACCTCAAATATCTCAACAATGGTTCGCTGATGATCTTCATTGATTGTGGCAAACTTTTTCAGCTTGTTGAAGGTCAGCAAGATCGTGGTTGATCTTAGAATGACATTTCACCAAGTTTGAAACACGAATGCCACTTGTACACTTGTTTTACCTAATGCTTCTTAAAGCATTAGTTTCAGCTGCCCCCCCCCCAAAAGAAAAAGCTTTCTGCAGTTATTTCTTTTCTTAGCCATTCATGAAAATTGCCAAATGTGCTTACAAACAACAGAGAACCAAAAAAACAAAACAAAACAGAAACATAGAATGGCTCAGAATAGTGTCAATTCATGACTAATAGCAGCATAATGTGCAACTACGTCCAATTTGCATGCCACATTCATATTCTGGTGTACACCCTCGTGTTGCATCTAGTAGCATTTCCAAGTTGCCTAGTACTTTTTTTTCTTTCTGATAAGAAAACCAGATTTTATCAAAGTCATAAAACTGCATAGAATGTCTGTTATCAATGGGTCTTTCAGGTGAGATAGGACATTGCTTATCAAAATATTTGGCCTTATATTGACTGTTGACATGCAAGAAAGAAATTCTCATAGCTCTGCTTTTCCTACATAGAACCTGAATTCAAGCATATTAGAAACTAGAAAGCACTCAGTGTATAGCAGAGGTATGTGCTCCCTAACTAATAACTATGAAAATCAGTTCATATATAGCCATGATGAAAGGTGAGGTAACTGAAAATTTTGATTTTCTATATTTAAGACTTAACATATTATAAAATCTCTCAATCAAACAAAAAATCCTTGATCTGCCCCAAAATTTAATTCCTTAACCCATGACCCACTCACCACAAAATATCATTGAGAACTTTTGGATATATTGTGCAGAGAGACACACAAACATGAGTGAATAGATATACCTCTCCCAACTTCATTGGCAGAAATAAATGATTCTTGGTAGGTCATTAACTTTCAAGTCAAAGTGATTGATTTAGTAATTGCCAGTCTATGAGTAAAGCATTCAGTACAATTAGTGAAATAGGCATCTCCAATGCTAGAGTTCAACATTCTGACAAAGCTTTTGTTACAAGCTATATTAACTAACCATGGATACCTGACAGACTGATGGTTATCAGGTTGGTCTTGCAAGTGGAGTGAAATCAATCCTCACTAAGTATTATGGCCCTGTGTCAGGCTAAGCTAAATTAATACAACCACCCAAAAAAATGAATTTAGTTTTGATGGGGACTCCTCATTAGAATGGGTTTAACATCATGGCTAGGAACAAATTTAAGAACTGTTTTCAAGACTAGCATGCCAAAAAAGTTTTATATTGTTTGTAGTTCCATAAAAATATTTAACTATTCAATATAAACACATTGCATCACTGAATTTTACCAAATAAGATGAAGTGGTGTATATATTTTTTAGACTGCAAACTAAAAAAAGAAAACAAGATTGATAATGCACCAGTTAGTTTGTGTATCACTATGTAAATAACATCTTTAATGCATCTGAAAACATTGGGAGTTTCACTATCATCAGCTTGGCCATTGCTGTCAACCATCAAGTACATTCCTGATGCACTCTTTCCATTGGGCCCTTTAGCTGACAACTGAAAGTTAAGTGGTTGGGTCCTTTTCCTATGCACCCCAACCAGGCAAGGCACTGCAGCCGACAACAGCCCTTGTGGCACTTCTTCTAAGTCATCACAGGAGCTCTTTGCAGTCTTCTCCATGATGTTTTTGACCAGCTCATGTAAAGAAGTCTCAAGCAGCATCCATAGAACATATACCAGCCAATCAAGAATTCATCTGGTAACAACGACACTGAATGGAGAAGGTGTTATCAAAAGGCACTGCCTAACTTCTGTGTTTGACACCTTGTCCTGCCATTGGGCCCGCAGGAACCAATGCATCAGGAGTGAAGGTGTTTTTTTTCAACAGGCCATGTAATCTGATGTAAGAGGACGAGTGGGCAGTTTGCAATTTTGCAGATGGGAAAACTACCAATGAAAGATTAACATTTTATCTGGTGATATTTAGTCAACTTAGTCTGGCACAAAGACATAAAAATGGAAAAAAATTTTCTGCTTAGGACTGGGATTTAGCATCCTGAAATGCACGATAAAGCAGGCAAAGGTTAAAGAGTTATTTCCCCTTACGCTTTCTTTCACTTTTAAAATGTGCTGTGAATTTTATTTTATTTTTTCCAACAATCGTTTTCCCTTGAAATGACGACTGGATATTTAATCAACAATTTGATTGACGAAAGAGTGACTGATAGAGCTGACAGGCTTGGAGATGATAACCAGAGCGATTATCTATTTCTCCAGTGCATACAAATTACTTAATTTTGCAAGTTCAGAACTGTCAAAATTTTCGCCGGAAGACTGGACAAAATTTCACCTGCAAAATGATCGGACACTCTGAACCCGCAGTATTTACTAGTTTTGTTGGTCCCAAAAATACATTATTAAATACAGTATTTTTTTCAACTTTTCCCCATTAACTTTGATCGAGGATAACGTTGATCAAAACAAACTTGTATGCAGAACAGATGGCTCTGAACTTTGTGCCAACGTTTGTTGATGAAATTCCTGCATACCTGTGTGAATTTCTTCATAAATAAGCTGCATAAAGATGATTGAAAAACACGTTTTGTGTTTGTGATGTTTTTATTTTATAACAATTGCATTGCATTGTATTACTAACAAATACTGCACGTCTTTATTGAGCACACGTTTATTTAATTATTATTATATAATTAATCAGTATGAAATCAAATTATGGATAAATGTATATCCAATCGACAGAATATGATAATTATAATGACACTTATTAGTGAGAGCCTATATTTGCCCGGAGTCGGTGTGAGCGACTACTAAACGAGCGTCCCAAAAAGTTTGTTTCTTTATTCACATTTACGATTTGGGACGCTCGTTTAGTAGTCGCTCACACCGACTCAGGGCAAATATAAGCTCTCACTAATAAGTGTCATAATTATCATAATTAATCAACAACCACGTGTGCATAAGATGATTTTTTTTTTTAAATAGCCAAAATGACTACTTCACATTAAAAATAAAATAAATAATACAGCCAATTTTCACAACAATCTGTCCACAAAGATACTATAAACGATTGAATAAACAAACCATTTTTAGCCATTTTCGGCTCAATCATTACAGGACTGGCCTATGGACTTAGAAAATGTTCAACAGGACGTTAAGGGTTAAGACATTCATGTCTCTAGGGAGTATAGAAAATTCAGTTCAGAGTTATTTTTACATATAAAATTCTTCAAATACTGTAACCAAAAAATTCAGCTTCTTCCAGCTAGTATGCTAGACTATTTTGATGTGTCCACACAAGACATTAGTGCCTGACAGATGTAAAGTATGTTAATATCAATTTTCTCTGCAGTATCATGTTGGATTCATATGAAACTTGGTGCAGACGGGTGAAACATCCTTATGCTATTACCATAACTAGTAATGCTAAATATCAATTATCTCAGCCGTATCATATTGGATTGACATGAAACTTGGTCCAGATCTTCAAGCGAATCATCCTTATCTTCCTGCTATTACCAAGGTGGGTGGATGCATTGTTGAACTTATGGTTCTTGTTAGACATAATTAGATAGTGCAAGATCTAATCTATTTTACGCTTGATGGCCCCCAATTAAGGAAGTAAGCATTTATCAGCCGCCAAAGAGGGAAAGATTCTCTCACTTTATGATGATCATCATCGCTTCAGGACTATCAAGAAGAAGCTGCAAAAAGAAATTGATAGAATTGTCCACCAGAATCAAGAAAGAGGATCAACAGGCAGAAATATTGGATCTGGAAGCAAAAAGCCCTCAATTCAAGAGACAAGAGAAAACTATCCAAAATGGCTCCTAAACAGGAAGCAGCAATCACTTTTTTGTCCAAGAATTTAACTTCCAATGAAGGGAAAAGTCTCTTGGTATACTATCAAGAAGTCTCTCAAAGAATTTGGCATTTCCAGTAGAATTTGTACAAGAAGCGATTGAATTTTCTTTTTCTGACAGAGTCAAAGCAACAAAATTTTACAAACATGGAGAAAAAAAAAAAACAACAAACAAGGAAAAACCCCAAAGAAACAAGTGAAGATGAGACTTATTTGAGAAATTTCTTTTTTTATTTCCATAATTTTACATATGCATCCCGTCATCATTTTACATTTCATATTTTGATTTGAATTCCCATTTCAATTGCTATATAACAAAGTCGAATTGCTCAAGGTAAAGAGTTCTATTTGTGATATGGAGAAATGGGAAAGTCTTCGAGACTTATCAGAATCAAGCAATATTTCAAGTGAGATAATTCAAAGACTGAATTAGCCAACAAGACAATTAAGAAGTGTAGATTCCAAAGTGCTGCCAACCGCTACAGGATTTCACGACTGATGAAGGTCTCATTGCTTGAAATATCTGAGAAACAAAGGAATTAAAACAATCAAATCAGGAGGGAAAAAGGATTTTTATAAGACCAACAAAACTAAACAGATAACTAAACAGATAAAAAAAAAAAAAAAAGAAATGTATATAAGTTCACATAGTAAAGAAGTTATTTTTCTTTTACTTGGATTTTTGCAACAAAAAAAGTTAGCGACTGAGAATATCACATCCAAATTTCAACTGCGTGTGTGTGAGGAGCAAGGCAGAGCCTGGTGGGTCCCTGCAAACCCCTCTTCACCACCGTGAAGCAACGGAAATTGACATAGTTCGGTCATGTCATGACAGCCCATGCAAAACCATCACATGGCCATGTCTGAACTCTTAGTGCAGACCGCAGACAGACCAGAAAGTCAATTGGCGAAGTGAGACAGAAAATGATTTCACTAAATGGGAAACATTCGTTTGGTTTTTATATTTGGAACCGAGACTGATGTTCTTTTAAAGGAAGGAAATTTTAGTAGATTTTCAAAATAAATAAAGCCTGGTTTCAAATGTTTTTTTAATTTGACTTTTCTCATATTGTCAGAAGAAAATATAAGAATAACGAAAGACAAACTAGAAGGACTTGAAGAAAATCTGATAAATCTTGTCTCTACTGATGCAAAACAAGAATTGCGATTCATGTAACAAACAGGATTCAAAGTCTACATTATTTTCACCCAGAGCAAATATTTGTTAGATGCACAACAAAGTAATATTAATGAAATGTTAAAATCTATTTGCTTCAATGTTTTGTTTTTTTACATTCAAAGTAAAGAGTTTATTTCTAAAAGAGTACAACTTACCTGCAAATGAACAGGATTCTTCCAAATAAAGATTGGTTGCGGATATTGGCTGAGAATTCTCAAAACCAAAGGCAATTTTACGTCTGTTGCATTCTCTTGGTTGCTCAGGGCAGAAAGGAAGTTTCACAAACTCCAGTTCAGAAAGCTTTGATGCGTTTCTCACAAGTCTTCCACGCCACCTTTTTTTTTACCATCAACATTTTACAAGTAATGACAACAGTTGTTGATATTCAATTCTTCAAGCTCAACTTCACAAAACATCTGCTCACGTAGCTGAACACCAAGTGATTAGAGTTTTAGACTAACACCCAAGGCGGATTGCCAGTCAGTGGCCCATGTTTTAAACCACAAGATGTTGGAACTTTGCAGAATGATAGCAAAGTAGACAGCCCATTGGGAAGATTATTCATCATTATTGATGTTCACTATCAGCATCATCCAGCAGCAGCAGCCTTGATCTTGCTATCATATGCAAAGTGAAAGTGGAGTCTTCCAGCTGCATTCACTGAAAAGGTACAGTGGAAAATAAATATCAATAAAAAAGGATTTGGTGAAAAGGTTCTCACTAAAACAAAATAAACAAGACTAAAAACAGTAAGGAAAAAAAAAAAAAAAAAAAAAAATATCACAAAAAAAGAATTTCATACTTATGAATTTGGAGAATTTTTGTTAAGGGTAGAATTTAAGATTTCATGTTTAATTTTCAATTCTAAAACAAAGAATAATTTGGTTTTTAATTGAGTGCTTAGAGAATGAGGACTTGTTCAAAAGCAGTCAGATGAGATGCCAATGAAGGCAGGTTGTTTTTTCAGGTTCCTTGAGGAGGAGAAATTGGTATCCGCAGATGTGAAAGGAGGAAGTGCTAGTTTTATGGATTTTCTTTTTCAATACAAAATAACAATGCTTAAGTTTAGAAAGCCAATCATTTGACATGAACAGTGTGTCATTTCTATGACAACATTTCCAGCAATTGAAATTCTCATGGCCTTATACATACCGCATTTTGATAACTTGTAGAGAACAAACATCACTTCTCTGAAGCAGTGAGGAAACTGACAGCTTTACTTCGGTGAGCTCATGTGCTGTAAAAGCTTTTGTTTCAGAAATAAAAGAATCCTGTAATTCAGTAGATTTAGACTGTTTTAGACATGTCAAAGATTTACTTTCCAGGGAATATTAGCATCCATCAGCTTTGACTCTATACTTACCCATAATTCATTTTTGCCAAATTTCCTGATTGCTGCAGCTTAATTAAATCATCATTAGTGCCGCTTTCCTTTGAACCATGGCGAGGCAATTCTGTTTTTGGGTAGCCAAGCAGTTTGAATAGTATGAGCAATAGTGATTATTGGTATCAATCGGACAGCTTGCCATCAGAACAATGGGATAAATCCAGTGAAAATCATTCCTTTTTTTATTTAAATTTTACTTCCTTTGTAAAGTCGTTTTAATGGTTGTAGAATCCCTTATGGGGATGGATATATATATATATAGAGAGAGAGAAAACAAACAACACACACACACAGGCAATGAGAAGCCACCTCTTTGGCTGCAATGAATGAGATGGGTAGGAATCCAAGGAAGAATTAAGAACTAATCAGAAAAATATTTCAATTTAGCTATTTCCTTTGAGGAAAAAAACCCCAAAAAACTTCAACTTTAACCCATTAACTGCAGCAGGTGGTGAAGAGTAATAGTTATCCATTGCAAGATAAAAGCTCAGACTCACAGATAGAACAGAGTTGCCATGAATCACAATAAAACAGAAATTTTTATTGAGTTAGCCAAAGAACTGCAATGACTTAAATCCCATGTCACTTGCAGTTAATGAGTTATGTTTTATTACTAGCCAAAAGACTGGTTTTGTTTTTCTAACCAACCAAGTGTCGGTTGCAATTGGATTCCCCACATCTCATTGTAGAGGTCACCGACATTTCATGTGTGGAGGATTAAACTATTATATCAAGCAGATAAGGATGGAGAAATCAAGTACCTACCAGTGAATCAGTTTCAGTTATGTTTATCCAGAAGATAGATTTCTTTCTTGCTTCCAGCCTCAGCTGCTCATCTTTCATACCTACCCATTGTGATTTCGTCTGGGAAGAGACTTTGTTTCATTTTGATTCCATCAAATAAAAATGCTGTGTTCAAATGGAAATTCTGATTTACTTTAATCAAATCATTTCAGACAGTAGGTGTTACGTTTTTGCCTTTCTTTTTTTGATTACAAAATCAATTCTGCAATTGAAATAAGTCCGTATGAAATGGTAATTCAAGTTGGGAGCAAAACCAACGTGTGTTTTATCAACTCAAGTAAAGGACTTTCTGTGTATGACGTATTAAGATATTTTACATTCAACTGATCTAGTGTCAGGAGTAGCACATACATAAGACCTTTTTTATAGAAATCTTAATCTCTGTTAATAGAATTCATGTGATTTCTTGCTGCTTCTCTGGTTGAATTCTTTAGGCCAGGAATAAATAAATTGAATTGTTTGATTTAATGGAAAAGTGGAGAGAAAACAAAGGCTTTCATTCCAAGAGGGCCTTTGCAAGGGGTTAATGACTTGGATGTTGAAAAATTTAGTTTTTTAAAATTTTTTTATTTTGTTTATTCCAGTAGACTCCTTGTGGAGCATAGGGCCATAACCACACCACATTGTGTGATGTTGTGGTTTCAGTAGCAAGTAGGGTTTTATGGGGTGGAGTTGCTAGCCCTATTTCCTCCTTTATTCAGGCTTAGGATCGCCTTTGCTATATACCCATAGCTGGGGGAGAAGTGGATTCATGCCTTCCCCCAAGGGCATTAGTGTGAAGTGAACGTAAGCAGCCCTGGCCGGAACCCAAAACTCGGTTCGCCGATTCCGTTTTCCGTGCTGGTAACCTGTTACGTCACTCGCACCTCCACAGCTTTTAATTTTTTACCTGTGGAGAATTTAACAACTAAAAATGGCCAAACAACTCAAGGTGAATATTTCAGATTCAAAACTAATCAAATGTAAGGTTTAGGTTTATCCAATTTGAAGCCGGTTTCTAGATAGAAACATCAAATATGTTCTGGGTACACAAAAGCATAAATCAATTGCCAAGTGTTATCTGCAATTCATATAAGTATATTAAATGCCAAATCAAGTCTCCAGTGAGAATCTTATATAAAATCCATTGTCACTTTGTTTGCTTGTTGGTTTCTGTCACGCTACAGCAAATATATATATAAAATAACGAATTCCTGCTGTGATTTGAACGTCCGACCTGGAGGTAGGGAGGCAAGCGACTCATCCAGTAGGCCAACCCTACACCTCTTGAAAATTGGGTGAAATTAAGTTACAAGTTAGCAACCGACCAAGCATAGCTAGAATAGCTGCTGCCGATTATAGCTTTGTTTACATCCACTACTTAGTACCGCAGAGGGAAATAGGGGTCAGGAGAGTGTGTTGCACCAATCCATAATTTACCCATATATAGCATAAATAATCCGGTCATTTTTGATGGGCACTATGCTAGTAAAGAAAATAAATCTGTGTAAAGCAATTCAAAGTACAAGGGAGTGTACTCATTTGCCATTTACTCAATGTCTATCTGGACACAAAAACTGCTGCTGTCAAAGATAGATATTGGAAAAATAGAATCCAATACAGCTGTTCTTCGATGGGCCACTGAATATAGAATTCAGTATTTCAGGTGCATAATCACTATGACATCATATTATTATAGGAATTATCTATTTGGAAAAGATTGATCATTTTTAAATTCCTGCATCAGATTTGATAAAACTTCAGTTCATCTTAATGGCATGGAAGTTTCTTTTTTTCCTCTTTTCTTTCCCTTAAAAAAAAAAAAAAGGGGGTGGTTTGAACATAGACCAATACTGAAATCAACTTGATTCCTTTCACAATATAAGAGCAGCATCTAAAAGTGGATGTTATATGCCTGAATACGATTCTACGATTTTGTTGTTGATGGTGAATTCTTGCCATTTGAGTATTTCAAGAAATGAACAAATTGCAAAACTGAGGGGCTCAAAGGCAGCAATTTCTTGGGAGCTTCCTTTGCTGCCATTTCAGTGTACAAAAGAATAAATAAATAATTGATTTGCATTGTTGACATTGTTTTGACTCCAACTTATTGAACAAAGAGGGTTTCTTGGAAACCAGGAAGATATTTGGCAACAGAAAGATATTTCATTCCAGTCTAGAACAGGTTTCATTTTAAAAGGCTGGTTCATAAATACCACACAACTTTCAAATGGCTCAAATATAAATTTCACACAAAAATAAAAACTAAGGAGAGAAAGAGATTTCTAGGTTTTCATTGGTTAAATTTCTTGGGTGTGGTAAGTATTACTTATGTGATTAAAAGGGCACAACAAAAAGACTGGAATAAAAGATGCAGTCTGAATGGACTGCTTCCTTTCGTTTTGTTCCAAGAATTGGATTCCCAGGGAAAATGCAAGACAGACAAAGGATTTACAACTGATGAGCTTGGTTAGTTTTTTTCTTTGATTTATTATTGAAATACAACAATATGACTTTGTGGCATTCCTTTGTAGACATTTGTTGGATCCTTCTTTAAAACAGACTTATTTAATTGACACCGTCTGCTATTTGAATAGTGATTCAGTTGTCGCTTGGTATGGAACATTTTGTGGCTTATTCCTGGTTTGTTGTAGTAGCATTCAAATTAAGTTATTGTCGTCAGATTCTGTCAATTTTGTCAGCAATTAAATTAACCCTTGATTGTTTAAAAATCATACAACAAAAACTGTCAGGAATTCTAGAAGAGACATTCATCAGTACAAACATTTCAGGATTTTACAAACTCACTAAACAGCGTCAGACAAAAATGGCCAAAAGAATCTTACTCAGGCATTTTGTGGTCATCAAGGAAATTGACAATTGGTTTTCATACAAAAACATGATGGTAATTATTACTTATCTCTTTTAGAGAGCATTAGAAATAATTCACAACAGATTTGTTTAGATAGAATATTTCTGTAATTGAATGCACACAAAATGAAAACATTACAATCATTCAAGTGTCGCAATTTCGCCTATAATTTTGAGAAGAGTCAAACATTCAAAGTTTTTCAGACAATTGAACTCATTCTTCTTGTTAAGAAGGCCGTAGATGAGCCAAAACGTTGTGGAAACAAAAAGAATGAGTTCAATTGGCCAGAAAACTCGGTGAATATCAATTGTAGCAAGTTGTTAAAATTTACTATCAATAAAAATTCTGAATAAGAAAATGAAAGCCATAAGATTTTGACTAGTTTACTGACTAAAAAGGGACTATTATAAAAAGACAATGAAAATAGAAGGGTTTCTATTAGCATGTGTTAACGACAAGCATCAGATTTTTTTCAATATTGGATTGGCAGTTTGTAGACAGCCTTTGAGGACTGACAAAAAAGCAAGGAATCAGTTTTTGTTTCAAGTTCAAAATTCAGTACAAACGACAAGAAATGTTTCAAAGTTTCTTTTTTTGTCTTTAATTTCAGGAAAAGTTTTAAAATTCTTTATCAGTTTCCCCAGTTTTCCTCCTGCTTGGTTTTATAAAATAAAAATTTGTTATAAGTGATGCTGTATTCCAATTCATAATATTTTCCTGCTGGCTACACATGTGATTCCTTAAGGGTGTGTGCGTATGTGTATGCATATGAGAGAGAGATTGCACAGATTTGTGTCTGTTGGAGACAGACATACACAGTTTGATAGCGCACACATACTGCAGTGAGGGGGTCAGGTGGGTGAATAAAATGAAGAAAGAAAAATTCAAAACTAAAACCAAAAGTTCTGAGGAGAACATTAAGAGCATGAAAGCAGGATGTGGGTTTATTATTTTCATCAAAACTAAAGAGTGAGGCAATGAAACAGGATGATGACATTGTCCAATGAAAAGTCAACAAATATTGATTGCTTTCTTAGAAAGTCTGTGACGACATATTTCTGGTAATATCTCTGTTCCATGATGGGATGAGAAAATGATGAGAGTTTAGCGTCTGAATGGAGGAGGTCCACTCCTAGAAGGTCCATCGGGTCCACGTGGGCGTTTTGCTGGAGGTCCTCGAGTATCATGTGAAGCAGGACGTCTGCTCCCTGTAGCATACATCTCACGGCTATATTCGCCACCTAAGGGCTCACTACCCAAGGAGCCCCTTCTTGACATAGGAGGACCTCGAGAGGAAATAGGTGGTCCTCTGGAAGACATAGGTGGTCCTCTGGAGGAGATTGGTGCTGGCCCTCTAGAAGACATAGGGGGTCCTCTGGAGGAGATTGGAGGTGCCGGCCCCCTAGAGGACATAGGGGGTCCTCTGGAAGATACTGCTGAGGGTGGGGCAAGAGAAGAAGAGGGGCCACCCCCTCCACGTGAACTGCTAGATATGTAGCTGCGGTGTGTGCTGGTGGAAGACGGTCCATAAGAAGAATAGCTGCGAGATGGTGGTCCTCTGTTTGGGCCCGGGGAGTCACGAGGACCTAGAATTCACAAACCACACTATAGAACTAGAAGGTTGTTGACTTGCAAAAAAGGTTAGCTTTTACATAAGAAATGAACAAATACTTGTTGAGAAAAAAGAAAATCAATTCCATTAGAGATTGAAAACATTGGTTGCAGCTGCACATATAAACATTTATGAAACAAAGTGCGTTTTTTTCCCCTTAAATAAATCATTGATAGATCCAGATGGAATACTAAGCAACAAAAAGCATTAAGATAGTTTTAAAATGAATAAAGGCCTGGCACAGTGAAACAACAAATTTATGAGAAGATAAATGCAGTCATTTAGCTGCACTACTCAGACGTTGGTCATGTTCACAGCATTTTTATCTTTGTTGATCTGCCACTTTAGCTCGCAACTCACTTGGAAACAAAGTTTAGTCAATTCAAATTATCATTTACACAATTTGATTTCTAGTTTATTTCTTTCTTTGCATATTTGTCAGATGTTTTCTTTCCACTTTGTAGAATCAGGCATTCATTTCCACGATTTCATCAAGGACTATTTTGGTTTTAGTCACTTTTGTAACACTTGTGCAAATTGGGTTGCACATGCAGAGTGAAATTAAGATTTCCCCCTTTTTATTCACTTTTAGGGAAAAATAAATCTATATTCCATTGATAAGCACAAAATGTTTTGTTGCAGTGTTTGAAAATTAATGAAACAAAAGGGATTTTACCAAAAAAGAGCCTGAAAATAAAGCTTCAAACATTCAAAGAATTTCTATATCACTAACACATAAGCAAGCTAAAATCAAGAAGAACATTTTTAAAGCCAAGTTTAAACAGATACAAAAAAAAAAAAATATTATTTAATTTGCTGGAAAATAAACTCCACTTCAGGAAATATTGAGGTAAATTCCAAATGGCTAAGTTTCAATTTGAGTATCTGAAAGCCTAATGCCTTAACATTTAATTCTTATGGTTGAGTGGCTATTTTTTTACAAATTTCACTTATTTGATAAAATTATATAAGAATTTGACTTGATATTTATAGATCTTATCTATTTGAGAAAAAAAAGATCACTGAAGTAGGAGTTCAACCATTTACTGAATTGTGACTATCGCCAATAATTCAGTCAGTCAAAAATGACAACTGCAGCCAATATCAAAAAGCATCTACTTGTTTTATCACATCTCACAAAATTGAATAATAAAAAAGGCAGTTCAAATTTTTCCCTATTATTAACTTTAATGAGGAGATTTGAGATTTCAGTAAATCGGTCTAAAAGTTTTTCCATTTATCTTCCACTTAAAATGATCATCAGAATAAGGATTCTGAAAACATCAAAGCAGAAGACTTAAATTTTTCAAAGAATTGTTTTACCTTTGGCATCAGAAATTTACAGTAAACCCTTGTAACAGCACTATTTAATGACACTCACTCTAATAGCATGTTTGTTTTTACATCTATGGTTAGTATAATTACTTTTTGTTCCATTCATTTTATTTGCAGACCTGTAACTTGATCTCAATATACTTTGTATAAAATCCACCTGTTAATCTATTATAACAGCAGTCTGTATTATGAATGGAGAAAGTCTATTTACACAGTTTACAGAAATGCAACTAACATTTTTAGACAATTATAATTCTTAAAAACCAACAACAATTGTAGGAAAAAGTTTGATTGGTCTTCCAAAATCCATTTGGTTTAAAGGCTGAAAGGACAGCTGGATAATGAGGCTGAGTTTTCATAGAAAAACAACAGCCATGGAGAACAAAATGCTAAGATTCTTTCTAGCCAACAGCAGCTCCGTTTTCTTTTTTATTCATTTTTTTTAATTATGAAAAAATATACTACTTCGAATTGGAAGATCTGATTATCACTAAACTAAGAAGCTGAATGACGAAGTTTATGTTTACCTTTAGTACCATTTTGTTGGAAAAAAAAAATATTGTCAAATATTTTAATTCATAAATAAATACAAATTTGGTAAAAATGCTTTTGATAAAGAAAAAGTAAACTGAAAATATTTCAGAAGCAAATACATGTTCAAAAGTAATTAATGGACTAAGAGAGTCAAAAAGGCTTTTAAAAGCCTTAGATTACATTAAAAATTATTGTTGTGAAGAAACCACTGCAATTTATAAACATTTTTTAAAAATATACGGACACTAAATTGTGATCTGTTGAGATAATAGAAAAGTTTAATTTGAAAACAATTTTTTCATAGAAATGGCTTAATTCAGATTTCCTTTTTAATATATAGATGTTTTAAAGATGTAAGAAAAAAAAAAAAAGTTTAGAAAGTTTGCATTGCTTTACAAGATGATATAATGTTTGACTTACCGTAACTTCTGTAAGAATCGTACTCACGAGGTGAGAGACCACCTCTCTCATAGTCATGGCTAGAAAAACTGCGGCCAGTATCCCTATAAGGATAAGAAAAATATTTTCAGTAAGTTATTCAAATCGAAGGATTATTACCAATTTGGAACCTGTTTTTCAGCTGCCAACATCAGAAACAAAGATTCAAGGAAAGTATCAAATTACACTCTAGGTCAAAATTCTTCAAATATTTAAAAATCAGCCATATTTGTAGAAAGCTTATTAAGAATACCAGTAAAATACCCAAATTTTTCTTTGTTTTTATATTTTTTAAAAGTGAGACAGATGGGAGAGTGCGGACAAGTTACTTATAATATAGATAGATAACAAATTTGCTGTGTTTGTTTTCGAGGAGGAAAACCAAAGTGACACGAATAAAGGTTTTCTATAGAGAATCTTTTCCATTCAACAATACTCTGCATTGGTTAGAACCCCAGTCTCCCACGTAGCAGATAGGGGATACCAATACCTAAGGACTTTGCTCTTATCATCCCACCTGGCAGACCATAGAATGCAAACCCTTGGTTTAAGGGGATGAGGTTGATCACGCGCACACCACAACTAAACTTCAGCATGCAAGCCTGAAGGTTATTCCATGTACAGGACTCACTGGTACCCGATGTCCGGGAAGACCTCGAAAACCCTCCTTCATTCACAAAGCCAAGCCATGATGCTAGCGAATTAGTTTTTGGTTCAATGATTTCTATTAATTATTCTATAACCATAGATAGCTATTTATCCATTGACACACATTCTTTATAAGCCTATGATTTAAAATGCTCAAAACCTGAAGGACCATATGTCACAGACTTACCTGCTTGTACCATAGGATCGGCTTCCTCTGCTCGAGGGTGTATGATCTCTAGACATAAACTCCCGGCTTGAATATTCTCGGTCCAAGTCATCATATCGAGGAGAGATATAATCACGACTCGATCGTGAACTTCCTATGTCTCTGTCAGATGATAAATAATCCCTGAGGAGAAAATAAAATTCAATAATTTCACAAAAGTTTTTTGAGAAAAAAAAACCCCACAAAGAAGATAATCCATTAGGTCCAAACATTAAAATTAATTCTAACAAGCTGATTTTTTTGTCAATGTATATAGAATAACATACTAAAAATCCCAGTGGAGCTCCCTGAGATATTCAAGAAATAAATTGAGATTTGATTACTGCCATAAGCGCCATAGATTTAGTCCAGATCTAAACATTAAAATTAATTCTAACAAGCTGATTTTTGCAGGATGGTTGCAATACGACACCAGAAACACTATACTAAAAGTTCCCTGGAATCGCAATGGAGCTTCCCAAGAAATCCAAATGGCAGCTGTATTTAGACAAAATATTGAAATAATCATAAAATTGCAACCAGACCCGATATGAATATGGTTTTGGGGTCTATTTCTATATTTTAGAGGTTGGAAAATTAATAACCCACCCTGATGTGATATTTTTGCAGGATAGGGTCACAAATTCAACATTGCAACTATCCTACAAAATCAGCTTGTTAAAATTAATTTTGAAGTTAATTATAGTATTTATGCTAAATTAAAATTTACAAATTGTTAACCAAATCTTTCTTAATTCTGGGCTCTATTAAAATGTTAGTCTTTATTAAAAAATGCACAAAAGATGAAACAAATTAAGATGCTCTCCTTACTAAAGTGCTGCCTTCAAACGAAGCAATTAAATACAAAAGTCAGGCAGTGAATAACTAAGGCAAATGGATAAAAAAAAAAAGTAGAAATAATACCTAGAAGACATTTTTTCACGGAAGGAAGGACGATCAAACTCTCGAGGACTGTATTCCCTAAATTCTCTAAAAAAACAAAAAAACAAAAATTAATTAAAAAACAACATGTCATGCAAACTAAACAGTTAAAAATATTTTCTATTAATAGAAAGTATTTCAGATTAAAATTTTGTTCTGTCGTCTTTTATCTATTAATGATAAAGGAAAACGACGAAAATTTCAAATCTCTATCGCTACATGTGGTATTCTAAAATGGATTCTAATGACTTCAGTGATTCGGAATTTGAGTGATTTTCGCATGAAACTGTACAAACTGCTCAAAGAAATATTTTATAACAATATTCTATTAACATCTCTGATGTTGATAGAATAATTTTGATGAAGATTCGAACGACTCCGAGGTCGAAAATTATGATCTTTTAAACAATGGAAGTAGCAATCACTCGCTTGCAGATTATAAACATTGATTTTACGGACATTCCTGTACCAGCTACAAAATTACCTGATACCGCTAAGCAGTTTATAGATAATTTATTAAATATTATTGAAAATAAACGAGTTTTTTTATTTTAGTTTTAAATGATAAAAATTGCTAAAAAAGACGAACAGAAAAAAAAAGTTCCGTGAACCGATCGCAAATACTGAGGAGTTTACCGACATTCGTGGACCAGTTAGCTACAAAGTTACCAGATACCGCTAAGCAGTTTATAGATAATAATTTATTAAATATTATTGAAAATAAACAAGTTTTTTTAAATGATAAAAATTGCTAAGAGAGATGAACTAAAAAACATTCCATAGACCAATCGCTTGCCGAACATAAATATTGAGGAGTTTACGGACATTCGTGAACCAGCTAGCTACAAAGCAACCTGATACAGCTAAGCAGTTTATAGATAACAATTTATTAAATATTATTGAAAATAAACAACAAATTTCTTTTTTAAATATTGATAAAAAAATTACAAAAAAAAAAAACAACAACAACAAACATGTTTAAATTTAAATCATATGCAAATTTAAATCATGACAATGCCAATCAATCGATAATATCTTTTTCAATTAACCTTTTGCTGGTTTTATTTCACCGGACTTAGAAATGATACATTGGGAATAATCACTGAAAATTTAGTAAGTGTACATTTAATATTAAGAGATATAGCAATTTATTTACTGCCCATTGTATTTTTTTGGTCAGCAACAGGCAGTTAGATTAGTTTCAGGGAACAAGGTACATTGTTAGACGAATGGAGTCAGGCAAGCAGGGAACTTATCAAATTTGTCTCTTAGGGAGGAAAGAGTTAAAGAATCATTAAAGTTCAGAACAGATGAACTGTGCTCTTTAGGAAGCAACAACATTTAGTGATGGTTTGCCTTAAACAGTGAATATTTATTATGAGAGTTAAGGAAATGGACTCCAGAAAATACTGACCTCTCGTTTCTATAATCTCTTCTCATTTCACGAGGTGGAGATGGTGCAAAATCTCTGCTTCTTAAAGGTCCCCTCTCAGGTACACCCATAGACAGACGGTCTCCTCTGCCTGGAAGAAAATTGGAAGCTCTTGAATAAATTTCATGGTATCAAAACCAATTCATGTGAACATGGAGCAATGTTGTGAACCAAAGACTTCTTATATACCTAGACTACCCTATGGTGATTGTGACCACTTGAAAAGCCTCTACAATGCTAAGAAGAATCAAGAATTGAATCATACTTGCACTTGATGTACTGAGGCATGAGTTTTTTCTTCTTTTCACTTTTGCAAAGATATAGCAACAGTTTTTAAATAAAGCCAAAAGAGAAGAACATGCAGAATGATTGTAAAAAATGAAGCGATAGAGAGAATACATTTCTACATAAAATCAGTCTTGCTGAGCAGAAAAGGAAGTGAGATTAGGAGAAAATGAAAAATATCTAGTGTTAAAGCATGGAAAAGCAGTTAAAGGGAGAGAAGGAGAGCAGTGAGAATGATTGTGAAATGTGCAAGTTGTTTGGGGTGGGTGGGTGATGTAGCAGATAAATGAGAAAGGAAAAGTTAGTTGCAATTTCCAACATAGAAATCCGACACTAATGAACACTTACAAAAAGATATTTTCACAGACAAATGACTTTAAACTTAATTGTCTAGTTTCAGTATCAAATTATACTTTTATTACCAATATTAGTATTTTTTGGAATACTTTAAAATGTTAATTTTAAAAGTGACAGTTATTTATTCACTGTCTTCATTATAGGAAGTCAAATAATCAACATTCCCATAAATCATGGCTTCACTTTGCGAACAATAATTTGGGAGGGTTTTCCATGTCTCACAGGCTTTCAGGTGAAGTGAAGCCTGTATGTGAAATAACCCTCAGGTCAGCACGATGAAGTTTTAGCTGAAGTGTGGTGGGTGCGTGACCAACACCACCCTTTAAACCCATAGTTTGCATACTATGGCCCACCAAGATGGGATGATGTGAGCAAAGTCCTTTATGTGAAATTACACGAGAGATGATTTTCAAGAGGTGGATAAAGACAATTCTATAATATAGGATAGCCAGTGCCTCAAACAAAAAAAATCTAATGCACATTCTTAGATTGACTGGTTGAAGTCAGAAGATATCTTATATAATAGACTTCAAAAGCAATCATTTTATTCCCTATTTTAAATGCAGATGTGAAAAAAAAAGCAAATGATCTTAAGAGAAATCATTCATAAGTCATGCCAAATAGATAGCAATAAGAGATTTAAATTTTAAAAATTTCAAGTCGAATGACTATTTGTAAAGCAGCAGAAAATTAGCCTCTTAAAAAAAAAAAAAAAAAGATAATTTAAACTTTTGCCTCTCAATTTTTAGCTTTGATGAATAAAAATGTTTTATTAGGGTGAAAACTATCTTATAGCAATATTTTAAGTAGTATTTAAATAGCAAAGCACATGCCAAAGAAATAAAACTTTAAATATTTGGCTTACTACTTTTAAGGAAAACTTAAAAGTTGAACTTATTAAAGAAGGGTTTAGAGGGAGATCAGAATTTAACCAGGGGAAAAAAAAAAAAAAAAAAAAAAAAACCAGAACAATTTCTAACTTTTTAGCGAGGAAAATTATGTACTAAAATATTGACAATTAAAATCAATAGTTTTAAAAAGACCAGACTAATTGAATTGATGTGACTTTTTAGAAAAGAAAATAATTTGACAGAGATAAATTTTTTGCAGTGAGCAAATAAAATTAAACAGGAATGTACATACTTTTAGATTGAAAATTTTTTTTAAAACCACATCGTACATAAAATGATCTTCACTTTGATTGTCATTCTACAAAACCACTACATATCTCTCTTAATTTTAAAATGAAAAAGTGATTTATAAACTAGAAGCTTTGAGGAATTAACAGAGGGAAGAAAGTGTCACATGCAAAATTGCAAAAAAAAGTTGGAGAAGATGGTTCCATTTCGAGACTGCGAAATAAAAGCACTTGAAAGAAAAGAAAAGAAAAGAAAAAAAAAACAGGATATGAAAGTGAGAGTTTTCCAAATGACCCCAGTTCCTGCAAAAAAGCTATATTTATTTTTTTTTTTTTACCTGACTTTTTCCAATAAGGTGGTGGAGAATTGTACTCCTGGTTATCTGGAAAGAGACGAAGAGGGGAAAGACCCAAAGTAGAACACTTAAACGACAAAACTACTCAGTTGAATATGTAATATGGTATATGCGACTGCACACTGTAGTTGATGCTGGAGTTATTTGTGGACATAAGTAATTAACTGCAACTAACACCTAGCTGTTGATGGAGCAAGGAGAGAAAACAAAATGCCTACAGAGCTCAAATGAACAAAGATCAGAGAAAAGAAATTCCCCCTAAACATTGATATATTCAGTCATCAGGAGTGCAGTAGGGAAAAAAAAACAAAACAAACAATGCAATAATAATAACTGACATAAGAACCCAATTCATTTTTACAGTTGGTGTGCCACGCAAGTCAAACATTTAGAGTGCCATCATACAATAAAGTTTGAGAATCACTGGCCTATGCAATCTAATAACCAGTTATTTGAAATCATTGATAAACATGGAATTGTATTTTAGGTTCTTTTTTGGACAGGCAGGTCTTTTTAAAATCTGTGCTTCAAGTCAAATGGCTAAAAAAGAATAATTGAAATTTGTTTAACCAGGTCACAAATTTCCATTCAAACTTCTTTTTGAGAAATAACTTCACCCTCATGTGAGGAATTATCTTTAACTCTTTCTACATGATCCAAGTTTCCATTTAACCAACAGAAAGGCCTTCCTTTAGAAAAAACAAAAGGAAATGTACTTTCAATTTTGGTGGTTCCCTAGTCAACAGAAATTAGATAAATTGCAAGGCTAAAGAAAATGGAATTTCACTTTCTTTTCCCCCAAAAAGGTTTATTGTAAAACTTGAAAAATTCTGAATCATCAAATTTTATTCAGATTATGTTTTATTACTTATTATAAATAATACTTATTTATGTTTTATTACTAACTAAAGATTGTTTTAATAGAATAACAGTAAAAAAATCTTTTTTAAAAAGTCCAACCCCTACAAAAGTCAAATGAGAAGAGTGGTATAAACCTTTAAACTAAAACACTTATGCATAAAATTATTCAATAAAAAAAATAATTTCTATGTAAATAAATTTTCAATTCTACTCTTAGTGGAAAAGTGCAATACTTGATCGTATGTGTAAAATGAATAACCGAACATTGAGTGCAAGAAATGAAAGAGTTTAGCTTACCAAAGCTTGATCTTCTGGGAGGAGAATCCATGCTTCTAGGTGGGCCTCGTCTAGGAACACTTCGAGGTGAGAGGTCTCTCGGTCCTCTCGATGACATGGGTGGTCCTCGGGACGAGTCTCTGAACATACTTCGAGAATTGACGTGAGGTGGAGGTGGGGAGGGAGGCGCCCGACTCCCAACTGGTGGAGGGGAGAAGTGACCAGGCGGCCCACCACCCCGGCCTGAAGGTCGTAGTCTACCTGGAGGACCACCCCGGAAAGAACTGAAAATAAGACATCTCAAATCAAAAAGGGAGAAAACACAAGCAACTATAAAAATAAACTGATGGAAGTATTTTATAAATGAAATAAAAATATAAGCATACAGACTTCCACATTAAACTTAATTTTTCAAACAATGAAAAAAAAAGAAAAAGTTTACAGAAAATAAGAATTATGACGTTTACATTGTTTTAATTTTTATTCATTTTGTTTTCCAAACACTGATCACTAAGCATTGAAAATTCACCTTTGTTAATTGAATATTAACAGATGTTCTTTAAAATTACCATTACATCTTTTTCTCAGCAAATTATAAAATAATCTTAAAAAATAAATTACTGTTGATATGCAGTCCTGAAGGATGAAAGATTTGACAGTACATTTAGTTGTCATCAAATCTTTTATCAACTAATTATTTTTTAAAGATTTTTCATCCTTTCTAAACATTATGTATGGTGTTTCATGGGGTTCTAAAATCAATAAACAGTAGTCCCTCGTTATACAGCACGTAAGACTCAGATCAGTGAATAAGAAATATCTATTTTTTTTTTTTTTTAAAGGCAAGAATAAACAGAACTATCTCTGCAGACTCCATTGACAATGTATGAAAAAATAACGTTAAAATGTATAAGCGTAATTTTTAAAACGTTTGAAAAAGCAAGATTATTTTTTTTGTTTAAATTTAAAATGTTTTAAAAATAAAAAATCTGTTTTGGAACATCCCGGATTTAAGCTACACATTCAAAAACATCTAGAATGGCTAAATTGTATTTTGGCGTCCCAAATTTTGTGCATTTTGAGTGTCCTACGAAAGTGAAATTATTTTTTTATAAAAATACTCAGATCAGTGAATAAGAAATATCACGTGATGATGTAAAAATAATTATATTAAATTTATATCAATTTGCTGTTTAAGAAAACTTTCTTTTTAAATTCTTATATGAATGAATTCACATGGATAAAGAACAAATGTAAAAACAGAAATCTACATGTGTTCACTGGTGTAAATTCTTATTTAAAATCAACCCTAACACTTTTTCATTTCAAAATTTGTGAAGAAAAAATGCTGTTCTGAGGTATAGTGCAGCAAAATCTAAGACAAAAATATTTTGAATTTAACACAGAAAAAGTAACAATCACATAAAATTGTTTTGGTTTTATCTGTATTTGTGACCGTTCACCAATTTAAACATCTAAAAATCAATTTGTTTCATCTATATTCGAGCCTTTTCATAAATGTCCACTCCACCAATTGCCTAAAAACATTTAAATTCAGAAATGACCTCAACTAAGATGAGTAAACATTGTGCGATTATCTGTATTCGTGTAGTAATAATATAGATTGTATTTCTTCATTTGTGTTTGTAATGTCCTCACAACAAGTGACTAAACTTCCCTAAATTCTAGATGTTTTTGTAAATTTGGCTCAATTCTCAGATTTTTTTCAAACGATGCTACATTAATACAAAGAAATAAGAGATTTCTGCTGATCTTTTAAAGGTACTCAATTGGCTGAGAAATGTGAGCATGAAGTATCTAGTTTCATACTATTTATCGAACAGTTTTCTTATTTACAGAAAGAGATATTTCGCCTAAGTTAGTCTAATTTGTGTTGCCTTTTACCCACCTTTCAAAAGTCCGTGTGAGTAGCTTCCCTTTATTGATGAAAAATAAATCAGGCGAATTTGGAAAGACTAGTGTATTTTTAAATGGCCAAGAGCAGCTAACTCTGGACAGGTTAACCAGTAAAAACAAGAAACTGCTTAAAGTATTATGTTTATAGATATACACACACACACACGAGAATGAGAGAGAGAGAATAACAGATACTTACGTTGACATAGGCCTTCCACGAAGAGGCTTTGTTGAAAAGCCACCCCGTCTTGCCTTTGACAATTTATCTCTTGCAGTCCGAAGTAACAAAGATCGACCCCGAGTTCCTCTGGAGGGTGGAGGACCACGTCGACCCAAATCCATAGTTTGAGGGAGGATAGCTTGTTCACAGTGGATTTCACGACCCTTAAGTTCCTTAAAAGAAATATGAAAAATAAAACAATTATAAATGATATATGAATTGCATATTAACTATAGGAAGTTTTATAAAAATCTATAATGAATCACCGGAAGAAAATTGTTCAGAATCCACTTTTGCAAACAGTATTGATTACCCAAAAGTCTAAAGCATTCAAAGTTGATTGATCTAAAAAAAAAAATAATGAATTACTTAACTTTCTTGAATCTAAATAATTTCATTTTTATAATTTCACAAAAATAGTTCTTGTATGAGTTTCCAAGGGAAGAGAACCCTATAAAATTTAAATGAACAATTTTGATTGGGTTATTGTGGAATAAAACTTAAATCCGATTATTTTAGAAATAAATGAGGAAAAGACTTGCAAAAGCATTTAAAAATTTAATCTAAATGAACAAAAACCATGGCAAACAGACAAAGTTATATTTTCAGGAAATGTTTCCTTTTAAGGGAGTTGAATTTTAGTTTTAAAAAAAAAACAAAAAAACTTCAGTATAGATTTTTTCAACAACAAAGAATAGAACTTAATAAATTTCAAATTAATCCAATCTTTTTTAAAATGAAGTGTCAGATATGGATGTCTAAAAAGTTTGCATTTTGATTGACTTTCTGTCAAGGAATAAAACTCACCATTCCATCAATTCCTTTGACTGCATCTTCTGCATCTAAGGGATTCTCAAAGGTCACAAAAGCATAACCTCTTGGCAGATGACTCTTTTTATCACGAATTATCAGAACTGAAAAAGTCATTAAAACAAAAGCCTCAATAAACTTGGGAGAATTTCAGACTAAAAGATGTTGGGAATCATTAAGAAAGAGGGTGTATTTATAAAAATATTGCCTTTGTGGTCAGATATACAAGACACAAAAAGCATTAAAAAAAAATAAATGAAAAACGTTTTAAGTACTTTATATACTTTTTCTTTAAAAATGGGGAAAATTCTAAAATATCTCAATCTTCATGTTAATATTGTAACAAGGGTTCTCAAACTTTCTTCTAGCGTACCAGTTTGTCCTGTCTGGCAGTGTTGGCATACTTCTTGTGAAGAATATAGTGTAAAATGCATGGATACCATAGAACAGACATGCAGTATGTGTCACATTTTTAATGAGATGGATGAGCTTGTTTTGGAAAATTGAACGAGCAAGGATATACATGCAAACCCAGAGATATTTGATTTTATGCAATGATCTTTTTGATTTACATAGTGTTGCCAACTGTATGTCAGGTTTACAAGACACGTTTGTTTATGAATACTTAGAAATTCTAGTGTTTTTACAGTACGTGCCTATGTAATTTCTCTCGTGTACATGTATCCCAGTTTGAGAACCCCAGCTGTAACAGATACAGTCTAGGCTTGAAGTGCATAAATTTAGAGTGATGTTCAAATACCACAATGAACAAATACAGTTTAATTTTTCCACTCAAATAGATTAGCAAGCAATTTATTTTGAATTCAAAAATCAAAGATGAGTCTTTTGTCAATTGCATCAATTAACTTGTGTTACTTACTTTCAATTATTTTCCCATATTTGCCAAACAGATTCTCCAACAATTTTTCATCGACTTCAGAACTGAGGCCACCCACAAAGATCTTACCAGGACGATCTTTCTCAACCATTTTTTAATACTGAAAGACAAAATACAAACAAAATGATTCATGTTCAGACCATCTAGCTATTCACTTAGACTTGGATGACATTCAAAATGAAGGAAGTCCTAAATTGATGCTTTCATTTTATGTATTTTTCTTTAAGCTTGTAAAATTCTGGAATCAGATCATCCCAGAAATCTGTTGAGTTATTCAGAATTATAAATGAGCCAAACATTTTTTTAAAGTAATTACTTTTCATTTTATTTTTTAAAATAAGATAAATTGACAACTTCAACTTTACATGTATCATTCTTTTTTTGAAAACTGTCTAATGATCACTAATTGAAGCAAACAATCAAATGCTAAATTATAAATTTGTTATACAAAACATTGATAATTTCTTTTTGTAAATAAAAAGACAACATAATCCTGGCAACAAAAAGATACAGATTGATTGCTATCAGCGGCCATACTTTAAAACCAATAAGAACCTACTGTAACACCAGTGCCACATACAATTTGATTGATCTGCACAGTCTCTTATATAATATCCTTGATTTTAACCCATGAAGTGTACTAAGTGACATCTACAGAACATCTTGGTGTAGTCACATGACCATGTCAATTTGCCTACCCAGAATCCCATGATGTTCCTTCAAGTAGAAACGGGTCTGGGTTATGGTTTAAGAATAATGTCATTTAACCTTAAGTTCTATGGAGGTTGAATGAGTTCTGCTCATATGAACTTAAGACATGATATTTGAATTGTTAATTGAAACATCTGTCTCTTTCCTTATCACTTGATCAGTCAGCTACATTTCAAGTTTATTCAGAGTGATTTGTAAAATAAGTGAAAAATCTGTTTTTATCTAATTTCAGAGACAAGGTTAGCCAATGTATTTTCTGGTGTTCCTTAAATTAATGTCACCTCCAGGAATTCTGAACCCTTGTTTTCTTTTGTCCACATTCTCTTGCTTTTTGTCACATCCAGTTCTCTTCTACTTGAATTTACACCTCTTCCTTTCTACCAATTGAACCTCCTTATGGTGCTGCACTTTTCTACCAATGAATGCAACTAAGCAAGGGCAATCAGCTCTTTCTGACATGCCTTCAAATATTAATATTGACTTGTAAAAATGGGATTTAATTTTTTTTAATGTCGATGCTTAAAATTTAAATTTCCTAATGTGAAGAGTTTTCACAACTCAGTGGCTGGGTGGTATAAAATCAGGTCTAGTTTCTCCAGGCTGCACTTAAATGTGTAGGGCCAGGTTCATTGTCGGATGCATCCCAAAGGGAAGTGCCAAGGGAAACTCATTAAACTCGACCATGTATCACATTCTGCCCTCGGAGGGAGATAAATACATAGACCTGTAATAACGAGAACCATATGGTCCAGTCAAATTTGAAAAAAAAAGAAAAGAAAAAAGTGCAATGTTACTAGTAATGTTGAAAATCCAATCCATTTGTTTTCTAACCCTGAGACATTTAAAAAAAAAAAAAAAAAAAAAAAAAAAAAAAAAAGTTAAAAATATTAAGGTTGAACGATTTCACTACAAAATGGGTGACAGAAAACAAGTCATAACTTAGGTTTCTGGGTAGTAAAAAAAAAAAGCCATAAGAAATCTTTTATATAAAATAATATTTTAATTTATAGTACAACAATCTTGGCCAAGTAGGGACTCCCAGTAAAAAAGTAGTATCTATGACCATCTGCAGATGGTTTCTTTCTGAGACTGGTGATTTTTTAAAAACTCAGTGGTGTCTAAGAACGATTTTTTGTGACCAATCTTTTTCAAGGTTACTTGTGGAAGAATTTATATTCCGATATGTGACAAATCTGATTTATCTTCAGGTCATGTTTTTTTTTACTGTTCAATGCGAGAAACACTGCGAATATATTTATTGATGGGGCTTCTGTTTCCTGACTACGGCTGTTCCAAGCTGGTGTGACTCTGGTCGTAAAGAATGAATTCCTTGGTCCTGTAATTTCCATCGATTCATGTGCTTTATTTAGAAAAAAACTACTTTTAATGAAGTAAATGTTATCACTTTCTTTCCTGCAATCTTTTGTTTTTGCTTTAATAATCGAAAAGAAAAATCGTTGATCAATAAAGAGTGCATAGCCCTGATTTTTCGACATTGATGTGAATATTTACACAGTCGAAGAAATCAAATTTATTTTTACAAAGTCGGTTTCATTACATTGTTTTAACAAATAGTTAAAAAAAATTTTTTTTAAATAAATATATATTCCACGTGAAGATTACAATAATCGTTAATCTTTTCTTACTTTTTATTGAATTGATCAAAGATTTAAATTAGTTTAATTTTTCTCAATTTAGTTTTGTGATAAATGTACAAAGTTTTTTTAAATACTGGATGACGGGACGAAAGTCCATAAGTATTTGTTTAAACTGTAAATGGAGAGACTTTGTGGACACCCTGTTACAAACAAATCGGATTCTTTTTCGATATTATTAATGCGAAATAAACAAAATTTCAGTCTAAAATTCGTTTAGTTTAAATGTATTTATATTAATGTCGAGAAGAAAAAAAGATTTGAACGGAATTTTGACAAAAAAAGCAAAAAGAAAAGGATGGATCTTAATTTTTCATGATTGTTCAGAATTAAAAACATTTGAAAATCTCGATTCATCTGGGGGCTTTTAAAGGTGTAATTCAAGAGAAAAATAAGATTTCTAAAGAAAAACAGGTTACTAAGATTTAAGGTGACTTTGTTGCTCATTTTTCTACATTGAATAGTGAAAAAAAAACAAAAGATAAACGCTTCACAAATACAAATTTATATGCATATCTAATAAAGTGAATTATAACGAATAATAAGAATCGATATAATTGAATACCTAGAGAAAGATATTGGTCACGAGAAATTTAATTATCTTTTCTCGCACCAAAAGTAATTCGTACACACACACACACAAACCGAGTTTAACAAAATGTCCCTAGAAAGGAAACACAATCTGCAGACGGTCATGAATACTCCTTTCTGGAGTCCCTATGACCATAATTGTGCTGCGTATATAAATATTTCAAAATATACTTACTTAGCAGTGAACGATTTCTATGACGATGTTGGGGAGTAAATGATGTATCCGCCCCAAAGAGACACAATTCAATGAATGAATACTGTTGTCCAATATGGCGTCCTTCTTGTTTGACTACGAGAACGACAACGACGACCACCAAGCTTCGTTGAATTCCGTTCAATATGAACGATTAAAAATAACCAATTATAACTAATATAATATAATTCGACAGAAAAAAAATTTAGGAAATAAAATTAAGTTAATTTACCTGTGCAAAATATCTTTAAGTGCTTGCGAAATATATTTACGAAACTATGTATACGGTGTCGGGTATTTCCGGTATAATCCGGAAAATGTCAGAAAGAATTAATTTCTATTAAATAAAATAAACTTTGTTAAAATTTCTTGAAAGGCATATCTGTGTTTTATTCTAAAATTAGTCAATCCCAGCGAAAAAAAAAATCACGGATGTATTTGAATTTCTAAGAGATTATTTTTTTAGAAAAGAAATTACTGAACTTGTTTCAGTGGTACTGGAGGAGCCCATTGTTTCAAATGGTGGTAGATGTTTTTATCAGCAAAATTGTTACCTTTAAGTGGAAGAGTCCATTGTTAAGGACAGAGAAACGGAAGAAATCACACTGTTTATTATATAAGTAAATATCATCTAGTGTCACCGAATTTTATTAAAACATTTTTTTTGTTAAAGTAGACGGAAAGAAAATAATAGTATGTTTTTTTTACACGAAAAGAATTTTACTGAACTCTCCCAATTATTCCTTTATTGTTTTTATACAAATATTTATAATAAACTAAAAACGTGACAATTTTTTCCATTTTCATTCCGTGGTTTTCTATTGTTATTTTGGTCTTTTATGTAAATCCCTAACAAAAGCTAACGACAACGTATATTTGAAGTGGAATAAAAAGAAAGAAAAAGTTACAACACAACCGTCTACATCGGTTGTAAAGTTAAAAAATATGAAGTTTAAAAAGTGTTTAAATAATAAAACATTTTATTGATGTCATGAATGTAAAAAAAAAGTAACAATTGTTGAGGAAAATCTTATAATCCGTGGAAAAAGCAAATATAAAGAAAAAAAAATATGGAACGCTTCACGAATTTGCGTGTCATCCTTG
>VCCN01000623.1:231851-258208 GCA_006491835.1 Architeuthis dux
AACCCTTGCCAGGAGCCAATATTTTTCTTATATAAATAACCCTCAAAATGTAACTTGAGTGGGAGATTCAAAATTACGCATTCAACTTCAAAGAGTACAGGGAGACAGCATTTCAATTTCAACTCTCATCACGTTCATTTTATTTTTATTCTTATGATTGTGGGATACATCAGAGGTAAATTTGTCTTCCTCGATAAAAGGGAAAATCTTATCTTCTCCCACACACCCCTCCTGTATAACCGCAACAGTAGTTTAGACATTAGACTCTGCGTGTTGTTCTTAGTGATTTTTGTAGCATGAGTATACTCTGTTTGCATTTCTTACAGTGAGTATCTGTGTCCATCTCTACCGTGTTGTGTGTTATCTTGTAAATGTGTATCAGGTTACATCTCAGTCTTCTGTATTGTAGAGTGGGAAGCTGTTGTATCCTCAGTCAGTCTTCATATGTCAAGCCTTTTAGTTGTGGCACCAGCTTGGTAGCTCTCCTCTGTAACCTTTCTAACATTTCCTGGTATTTTTTGGTGTGTGGAGACCAGATAATGCTTGCATATTCTACAGCGTTTTGTAAAGCATTTTGAATATAGTGGTATACATGTGTTTGAACATGCTGCGGATTATGCCAAGTATCTGATTTGCTTTATAGATCTTCTATGTTTATTGAAGTTTAGCTGCTCATCTACTTTCATCCCTAGGTCCTTTTCTTCGGTTACTTGTTTTAGGTTGTGGAATATGTAGTTATATGATTTAAAGTTGTTGCCAGATATTATATTAGATCGTTTAGATATAGTATACTAGTGTTTTTTATTGTTTGATCCCAAATGTATAGTGACATTTATCTATGCTGAAGCTGATTTAATTCACTGACCATTGTGCAACTATGTTAATGTAATTCTGGATTGAATCTGTGCTATGAAGGTTGTTGAATGCTGCATCAGCTTCCAGGGGGTAGGAGAACAGTTTTGTATCATCTGCAAACAGAGACACAAATTTCTGTAACATGCTAGAGAGATCACTGATGTATATCATGAGGAGGACCTGTCCTAAAACTGATCCTTGCAGTACTCCTGATGTTACAGTGATTTCTTGTGATGAGTAATATCCAAACTTGACAAACTGTTTTCTATTGCTGAGGAAATTTTCTATCCATTTTGAAACATTAACTTGGATGCCATAACATTATAGGATTAGCCTATAGTGTGGAACTTTGTCAAAGGCTTATTCCAGATCTAAATAAATAACATCCACCAGGTATATTGTGTGATAATGCTTCACTCCATATGTTAAGTGTGTAAATGGGGGTTACCAGTTATAATAGAACTAATATTAATGTAATTAGGACTATTATTAAATATATCTGATTCCATGTGAAATGGAAAAGTTAACAGTATAAACAATAACAAGGGTTGTAGCAGTAAAGCTAATAGTCGTAATAGTAGTAGTAGTACTTATAGTGGCAATAACTTTAAGAGTCAGACTGCTGTAAGTAAGACAAAGCTAGAGTGCTGATGATCTTGTTGACAGTGTCATGCTCTTTCTTGACAGCACTTGGTTGTACCTCATGGTGTTCTTGTGGTTTATGAGCAGCGATAACAAATTGCCCTTTAAACTTTGTTGAGAGGCATGACATTTCTGGTTTGGCCAGAAAGAACCACTATTGTGCGTTGGCATTGTAATACTAGCAATGACCCCCCTTCCTGCTAGACCTCATTAGCAAGCTGTACATTTTAGAAGAATTTAAAAATACACTAGTATTGGCGATACGAAAGTAGAAACAGAAAAAGCAAATAATTTTGCTAAGTGCTAAAATTAGAATTCAAATCACGAGAAGGGTCGTAACTAAAAATCTAACACAAGCAGGAAACTTAGTGATGTTGAAATTCGATATATATTGTACATGTGTGTGTGTGTTTGCTTGTAATTTTTACAACGTTGTTCGAAAAAGTAAGATTAAATTTTTTTATTTTAAAAAGACGTTTTGAAAATCCACAGAAATTTTTTTCTTTTCAAACGATGCTACAAAAATACAAAGAAATAAGAGAATTCATAAAATAAATTCCTAACAAGGGAGAAATAATTCATTTAAGTCGTGCTTCCGCACGAAGGGTGGACAAAAGAGTCCAATTTAGCATTATAGTTACCCTAAAACGAAAGTCTTATGAATTGAAAGCAGAAAAAATTACTTGCAACATTTTTTTTTATTTTTAAGGTAAAGGGTCTGATTACCCTAATCGGGTACCAGATGACCTTACTGAAGATAGATTAGTTTTAAATTTTTATTACCTCTCTAAAAATCCATATCTAAGATTTTGGAATCAATTACTCTATGATATCCGGAACATTTCAAAAATAAAAACTTTCTTGTTTTGAGACTTTCATAATTATTTGAACTCAGTAAATAAATACACTTTGTAATCGTAACTGTAGCTCCTGCCCTGTGTTGTGTTTTGTAACAAGTGCCTCCCAATTCTTTATTACCTTGAAACAATAAGTAATTTTTTTAGGAATAATTCCAAAGCTTTGAGTGAAGTGGCATCGTTGTAGACTCTGGCATGGCTCAAGCAAAAGCAGTTGAGTTGACCCTATCGGGTTACCAGATAACAGATAGTTTACATTTTTATTACCTCTCAACACCACAGGCTCCCACAAAAAAGAGATTAGTTGCCCAGCTATGGTCCGACTTAAAAAAATAATGATTGTGTTTGGTTTCGGAAATATCTGAAATCGGAAAAAAAATTATTCGGACATCAGGACTAAAAAAGGACACAATGTCTGAAATTGGACAAATCTGGCAACCCTGCCAGAGACCAACCTCCGTCTACCCTGACATTGTCCACAATGAGGAGTGACGAAACCAACCAACTGTCGTTGAACGTTGATCATCAACCTCCAAGAATGTTACACCAGCAGATTAATTCTTTTCACATTTCACTGACTTGTTTCCAAATGAATTGAAATAAATTAAATTGTTTGTTTGTTTCACCTGAATTACTGCTTGGAATTCTTGATTTGTTTCTTTGATTGTTTCTAATTATTTTTTACTGCTCAGAATTGTTTTCAAGTAAAACTAGTGCAGTGCCCATCCCAAAGGTGCATGTTTAGAAGGGGCTGGACTTTATGGTGTGTGGGGCAGCCTGCCATAATTGTCAAGTAAAATAATTTTCCGTCAGTCGTATGAAACTACAGCTTTGAAGTATTTTGGTACTTAATTTAATCTTGTTCTATAGAAAAAAATTGTCAGAAAAAACTCCCCAAAAACCTGATTCTCTCACTCTCTCTTACTGACCAAATGTTTTAAATTGTAAACACTGGTGACGTATTATATATAGATCTTTTTTATTTATTTTTATTAGATTTTTCAAGAACCGCTGATCCAAACTTGACACTGCAATGACCGGTGTGCTGACCAACATATCTGGCGAATATCAACTTTGTACAATGGCCAGTTGTCGAGTTATCTCGGTGCATACATACATACACACATACAGATTTCTCAAATTATAGTAAGACTAGAGCATGCCCGTTCAAAAGATGCATGTTTGGTGTGTGGAGCAGCTTGCCATAATTGTCATGTCAAATAATTTTCCGTCCGTCGTACAAAACTAAGGCTTCAAAGTATTTTGGTTACTTCTCGTCAGTGTTGTCAATTTAGATATTTTATATCTAAATTTTGATATATAAATAAAAAGTGAAAAAATATACTCTTATCTGCCACTATGTCATCTAATCTTGTACTATAGAAAAATTTGGTTGGTTTATGATGTTGTTAATAGCAACAATCAAAACAGAAATATCGTTGTTAATAGTATACTATAGAAAAACCCCGATTCTCTCACTCATTCAAACTCTAAATTTAATTTAATCTTGTTCTATAGAAAAATTTGGTTTGTTTGTGATGTTAATAGCAACGATCAAAACAAAAATATTGTTGTTAATGGTATACTATAGAAAAATCCTGATTCTATCTCTCTCTCTCTCTCTAATTCTAATTTAATCTTGTTCTATAGAAAAATTTGCTGGTGATGTAGTATATTCAGATCTATAACTTTAGATAAAAGATCTATTTTTATAAGAAAAGATTTGGCAGAAAAAAACCCCTCTCACACACTCTTTTTCATTCACTTTCTGTCTCGTTAAATTTTATTTTAAATATATTGAATCTATAAACCCACTTAACTGTCGTGAACGCTGATGACATATTATATTTAGATGTATAATTTTAGATAAAAGATCTATTTTTGATTAGATTTATCGAGAACCACTGATCCAAACAACTCCAATCTTGACACTGAAATGTGTACTGACCAACATATCGGGCAAATATCAACTTTGTACCATGGCCAGTTGTCGAGTTATCTCGGTACATACACACGCACACAGATTTCTCAAATTATAGTGAGATGACATCATTTATTTATTAGCTGTGAATAAAACTAGTTTCGCTTCTCAAATCTTTTTCTTTTGCAACTAATTAAAAAAAAAAAAAAAGGAAAAAAAAGGCATTCATTTAAATTAATTAGTTTTCTACTCCTGGTCAGTAAAATGCGAAAAGAATGAATCTGCTAGATTTGTGTAAGATGAGCACATTTCTGTGTGACTTCAGCAACATTCCTTTGGGACCACCATGCATAAAAAGTATCATAACATCAATATTAAGGTAAACAACAAGAAAACAAATTGCTTCTTAATTTTGTATTTCCAAAAATTTTGTAATCAAAAATTGGTATAAAAATTTGTCTTTTTTAATTCGTTAAAAATGTATTTTATTCAATAAAAATTCTTCCATAAAAAATGTATTGCCCAGATATTGTCTATAATTTGGAGAAGAGTCATTAACATTCAAAGAGTTTTTCGAACAATTGAACTCATAGAGGAACTCTTTTTTCCGGTAGCATTGAGTAATGATACAAAATCTTTTTTTCCATATATAATCAGCAATGCTTGTAACGTAGGATGCAGATGCTATTAGCACCTTTCTTTATTAGGCAAGAACTTCCGTACAGTGTCCCTGTTGAGCAGTAAAAGCTACATCGAGTTGAATTCCACACTAGTTTGACTTATAAATTTAGCTGACATGTTGATGTATGCTGCTTCTTTGAGTTTTCTCACTCTCCAACAGCATTCTTTGTCTATTATTCAGACTTCCTTCCAGAGAGGGTAGTGCACACCATTCTCCCTCCAGATGTGGTCTGCCATACCAGAGTTTTCCAATTCGCCTTTGGTTATGTTTTTTTGTGAATTCTTAGAGTTGTTTGCTACTGTTACTTGACACTACCAGAAAAAAAGAGTCTCTCGCTCTTTACATATGGATAGTACATCTGAGGAAGGCCGTAGAATGGATCAGCCGAAAAACTCTTTGAATGTATTGGCCAGATTATGGTCATTTCAGGTGACTTAATATAAAGCTTTATTTGAGTACATGTTTTATGTCTTCTGTGAAGAATTTATGAAGCCTCATGAAAGTGAGTCTCTCCTTTAGGTCGATCTTCCAACAATCTTGCATAACTTTGTAGACAGCATCTGGACATTTCTTTGGTTGACCTAGGCGCTGACCAGTTTCCAGAAACTGGATCACCTAAAAACAAATCCAAAATTCATTATTAATTTTTGACTACTATTTACTTTCATCTTAATTTTTAGTTGTTTATTATCACAACTCAGACCATCAATCTACAGCAGTGAATAAACGGTGCAGATCAGAAATAAAGAATAAACTCTCGGTGAGACTCGAACTCACGTCACACTTTCAAAAAAAAGGAATATATATATGTGTGCATATATGGGTATGGGTAGCATAATGGTGAGGGACAAGGGTGGTAATGATCAATAGTGCGAACAAGGGAATTGGCGGGCAGCGTTCAAAATTTTGGCCGAAACTGTTTACATTCACTTCGCACTAATGACTTTGGCAAAACTATGAATCCATCACTTCTCCCCCTAGCTATGGGTAAAATAGCAGTGCAGACTGGGTTCTCAGGCCATAGCTGGTAACCAGTCTAGGAGAAGGACGACTCTGATTTCAAAACCAGATCACTAGAAAATAGTGGCAACGGGTGTGCTCAGTTAGCCATTACCTTCCCCACAAGAGTCAACATGACCATACACTCTTCATAGGAGGAGTTAGGAAAGGATTTTGTCCAGTAGTCGACCTGTAATGGCTGATGATGATATATGTGTGTGTGTATATATATATATATATATATATATATATATATGTTTGTTGTATGGATGTGAGGGAATCTGACAGAATGGTGGATATGGTTAGTGAATAATAATAAGTATGCAACAAAATTGTGCATAAGTATTGTTTTGACCTTTATTATCCTCAGGAGGGTGCTCAATACCTTTGGTAGAGCGATTGTAACATATATTTGTCTTTATTGGTGGTAAGTAACCACCCCACATGAAAGCAGACAACCGCGATAGCTTGAGAGAGACAAATCAATAAGATTAATAATTATGTAGGTATTACCACAACACAGATAGTGTATAAATGCTTAGTCAACGCACAATAGACCAGTTCATTTTAAAATCTTGACCTGAAACAAAATGTACAATTTGTAATGAACCAATAAAGACACACACACACATATATATATATAATTATCATACATACATTACATACATACCCATATAGTTTTGCTCTTTTCAGTTTTTTCTCTCTAAATCCGCTAGATTTTTTGTTAGAAGCAAAAGCTATGCATTTTTGGAAAGAGTACGTAAGCTTTCCAAAAATGCATAGCCTTTGCTTCTACCAAAAGAATTGAGCGGGTCTTAATTTTGCGACAATTCAGCCTGATGTAAACAAAGTCATACATAAATAAACAAATATCTTTTAAGAAAAAGTCTGAGATAACGTGTCTAATCAAAACTCAAGACTCACTTCAACTCCCATCATATTTTCATAAGGCATTTGCCCAAAAGAGAACATTTCCCACAAAGTGATGCCAAAACCCCACACGTCTGATGCATGAGAAAAATGGCCATATTTCACAGACTCCATCGCATACCTGAAAGCAAAAAAAAGAATAGAAAGACTGAGTTTGTCTTTGTTCTTTTTCTTTTTAAAAAAAAGTTAAAACTACGTATTTACTTAGTTTTTTTACAAAAACTAAATACGTAGTTTTAATTTGATCAAAAGTCTATTTAATCAAAACAAGGATAAAAACAACTATTTTTTTTTACAATCAAACGTTTATGTAATCAAAGTGAAATCAAACTTTTTTTTACAAAACATAAGTAAATACATAAACACACAGTGACAAGCATTGCTTTATCCCCTTCCTCTCGTTCTGTTTGCTTTAGTGTGACAGAACCAACAAAAAAGCTTTTACATTATAAGATTGGTTGAGGGGGCAGTTTGTGATAAAAATCAAGATTGAAATAAAATATAAGAATAAAGTCATAATAGAAGAATGGACACTTACCATTTGATAGGCCATTTGCCACCTGTTGTGGCCCGATAATATTGATTCTCTCCAACAGCACGGGACAATCCAAAATCAGTAATTTTGATCTACAGGATGAAAATTAAACCAAAGAGAAAAGTTTAGATTCAATGAATTTGTTTTTCAGATACAGAAATGATATCTTTGCTTGTGTCGTTCTTCTTGAGACAATGTTTTAATTGGGAAGCTTTAAATTCACTTTTAATTTCAACTTGGGTATCAGATTTAGGCCATGCTTCAAAACAGGAGTCTGGGACATTTTCGATGTTTTCAACCATTGGTGATTTCTACTATGGAAGACCAATCGTGTACAAATCTCAATTTTGTTTCTTCTTTTTTCTTTTTCTTTAGAAACTGGTGTCTTGTTTGCAAAGATTTTTTTTTTTTAAGAATTTTAATAATACAATGTTTACTCAGCTTAGTTGAGGTCATTTCTGAATTTAAACTAAGGTGAGTAAACATTGTATTATTAAAACATTTAAATTAAAAACCTTTAAATTCAGAAATGACCTCAATTAAGATGAGTAAACATTGTATTATTAAAAAACAAATCTTTATAATGAAAAAGATTCTTTCCACAAAAACGAGTTTCTAAAGCAGAAGATTTTAACACTTTGGTCTTCGGTAGCAGAAATCGCCAGTAGTTGAAATCACCGAAAATGTTCCGGAGTCCTGTTTCAAAGGATGGCCCAGATTTATTACTTTTTCAGATTTACTGAATTTTGATGTCCCCCAGTGCGAATTCAGACTGGAAAAAATGTATCATCATTTGAGCAAAATATATAAAGAGACAAGTTTCAACCAATTTCCCTTAAAAAATTTATATTTGCAGCGACTCTGGCAGTAACTGAGTATTTATAATTACTCCTGTTCACGGATTCAGTTCGCTGGTTTTTTTTAATTTGCTTGCATTATTAGAAACAGTCAACCAAAATTGTCAACATAAGTTTCTTCAGTTTTTAAGTTGGTCTGGCTAGCTGACTATATACGCATACAGGCCGCACCAATGGAGCTAGAGGGCTGAAAATTTCAACATTTACGTTTTTCTTAGGTTTTTAGTGGTGGTGGGGGGTTCAGTTTACAATGTACGTTTATTCTAAATTGGTCCCTTAGTTTATGTCTGGCAGCATTCATGCTTGTCCTTTGAAAATTCGAGCTTTTTAAAAAATCACGGCCCAACAAAAAGCGAGAGAAGTAACTTATTCACCCCTTTTCCCATTTTTTTCTAATTGATCACCTCCAACACAGCCTGCTGCCAAAAAGACATTGGTCACGTGACGATTTCTATTGAGTGACTAACCAGACATGTTTTTTAATTTGTTTTCCTTACTTTTTAATTTGCTCAGGAAAAGGTATTGATGTACCTTAGCTGGAATATGAAATTGTTAAATCCAGATGACAAATGATTATGTATCAGCTACTTTTACTTTTAGATATTGAATTTAGCAGTAAATGGAGCAGTCCATTTCCTTACAGGAGAGGGTCCTTTGTCATTTATTCAGGAAATCATTTGGTCTGCTGCATATATATATATATGAAATTTAAAAAATATTTCCAGTTGTTTATTATGAAAAGATAGACAAACTCAATATGCATTAAAAAAAAAATTTTCTATTTAAAAATGTGAAAATTCTAACCTATAAAATCTTGTTACAAAGACCCTATTTACCTGTTTTTTTGATTCCAACAAAATATTTCTTGCTGCTAAATCTCTGTGCACCATCTTCTTGGATTCTAAGTAGAGCATTCCTGAAGCAATCTGTGATGCCCACAAGATCAGGTCAGTGTTTATACAAATTTTCGAAGGATAATCAATCAAAAAATCTAACATGGATCCCTTGCTGATAAATTCCTCCACCTACAAAAAGAAAAGACAAACAAAAAAAAAAAAAAAAAAAAAAAAAAAAAAAAAAAAAAAAATGAATTTTCCTACATCAGGGCATTGGAGTGGCGCATTCATTCATTCATGATTGATTTGTTTAGCGGCATATCAACCCTTGATGGGTCATTTAATGCAGAAATCAGTTTAAAATTTTAAAAAATAGAGTCTTGTGACTTTGGTGAAAGGTTATTTTTTTAAACTAGAGAGTCTTGCGACTTTGGTGAAACAACAGGTGGCCCCAGCTGACAGGGCAGGGTCCACTCATGGAAATAACCAAAACCAGATACTCATGAGTAAAAATGTCTCTAAGATGTAGCCTGAGCATAATCCTACCGGAAATATATATAATTTAGAAATAAATTCAGTCTGGAGAGTGTTAAGTGTATGCCAGTAGTTTATTAGTTGTATATATCACACAGAGACACACAGATACCTTTTATATATTAGCAACTTGTGGATGGACATAAAAAGATATCAAGCAGACAAAATCTGTTTGTAACGTACCAACATCAAAGGACTTTTGCAAATGCCTATCAGCTTCGTAATGCAAATATGATCCAAGTCCATCATTATCTTTGCTTCTCGATAAAAATCCGGACGACAGTTCACTAAATCTACTATGAAATATTTCAGAGCCACTGTCATCTGAAACAAATAGAAATGCAATTGTTAGAAGGAAAACATCAGCAAAGTTTAAAACTGATGACTTTGCTTGACATAATTATATGTTTAGTGTGAGTTTTTCTTAATAATATTTGGGTGTATCAAAAGTATTTTCATTTTTTACAGATCTTTACTCCAAAGCTTATTTCATGTATGTAGTCTAATGTCGCTGTTCAAAATGGGACACCTCAGAAAATTCTTATCGTGAAACTCAAGTCGGCCAAGCCTCCAAAAATGAAGTTATCTCGTTTGTCACAAAATTCCAACATGGAACGTGCTGACCACAACACTGGAATCCGCAAGGAACAAGCGTAATAACAACACCACAATTATTGCAGCCTGATCGTTCTTCTACTGTAATCAGCAGAGAAGCTTTCTGATTTCTTTCTCTGCAACCGCCTTTTTATCAGAACGGGAATCAGTCATGTACCCGGATGTTACACCAGCCGATTGTAACATACGGGCCTCACCGAGACGAGTATCACACCTGGATGTAAAAGTTCTTTCGCAATTGGTGCAAGCAAAACACTTATGCAAATGTGTCGACTTCTTTGCTACAGTTACAAATTTTCTCTTTTACAATGTACACATCTAAAGACTATCTATGACTCCACTATATTATTGACATTACTATTATTAGGGAAGTGCCCGTTCCAAAGGTGCATGTTTGGAAGTGGCTGGACTTTATGGTGTGTGTGGAGCAGCCTGCCGTAATTGTCATGTAAAATAATTTTCCGTCCGTCATACGAAACTATGGCTTCGAAGTATTTAGGTCACTTCCCTTCAGTGTTGCCAATTTAGATATTTTATATCTAAATTTAGATAATTCTAAGTGGAAGTCATTGGAGATAATTTATCGATGATGTATGTTGATAACACAAAAATTTACTCAGTTATAACTTCAGAAAGCTCCACGGCCACATTAATGTCGAACCAGGGAAAGCTAAAAATCTGGAACAATTTAATGCAGATGAAATTCCACCCAGTAAAATGCAAAGTCATGCATAATCCCCTCCTAAAAATTATCATATGGCGAGTACCACAGAATTGAGGAGACAGAAGTGGAGAGAGACCTTGGAGTACATGTGGACAACAAACTCAAATTTTCTCAGCATACATAATCGATAGTGAACAAGGCCAACAAAGTTCTGGGGTGCCTATGGCACACATTCAAGTTCATGAACAAGGAAATATTCACAATGCTATACAAATCTTATAAAGTAATCTTATCGTAAATAAATACCACATTTACAATAGATGCTTTGTTTTTCATAAATTGTAAACATTAACATACTCCCATTGCACTAATTTTAGAAAAAAAAGTTAACCAGTGTTTTTTGCAAATAATAAAGTATGAAAAAATGCCTGTTCAGTGACCAAAGTTTGGGAATGTGAAAATCGGGATGATGAATGTCACCCATTGCTATACAAATTGATGTAACTAAGCATAATATTATAATATGACCTTGAACAGTGCGATTTTGAGCAGTATGGAAGATTTTGGAAATAATTATATCGGTAAGTATCGGTAAGTAAAGTTACCATCAATTTAAATTGAGAAAATTATGACATCACAGATAACTACATAAAGTGAAACTGAGCTAACCTCAGCCTCTTGATCTTGTGACTTCCAAGCTAGTAAAAGCCCTCCTGTGACGTGAAAGCAAAACTTATTGAGACGTTTTCAACTCACATAAGGGCTATTGGAAATCATGACCAAGATGAGCACACGGGTCCAAGTAAATCATTGTATAATAGGAGTTTTTGTACCAGAAAACTATATTTATTTTCGTTTATATTACCAAAGCATCTTTTTTAGTTGGAAAATTTACTGTGAACAAGATTTTGATTTTGTTGCCTTTTGAGTCACAGAAAGGGGGCGTGGAAGAGGTGAGGGAGTGGAGGATGATATACTGTTGCTTGTATCTTCCATGGGTGAATACTCGGACAAATTGTCATAAAATAATTTTTGTTAGGAAGAATCACTTAATAATAAATTTTAAAAAAATATAATAAAATGAAATTACCTTTTTGTTTTTTTTGCCTTCGGTAACTGTTAAAGTTCCTTTTAAGATCTTCCCAAATTCTCCTTCACCCACCAAACCTCCTAAAAAAACAAAACAATTATCAAATTTTTTAAGAAGAACAATTAAGAGACTAGCATTCCAGGGGAAATTATGAATCACTGCCACCCATATATGTTTCTTTTTACCTTGTAAATTAAGCAGTGGTGGTGGTGGTAAAATTAAGTTACCTTGATGAAAATGCTACCAGTATGGTTTGAAATTCATGAAAAAAACAAAAATGGGTTTGGGTAGTCACTCAATAGAAACTGTCACAAGACCAATGTCTTCAAGCAGCATGCAGTGTTGGGAGTGAGCAATCAAAAAATTGGAAAAAGGGGTGCAGAGGCATAGCAAGAGTGGGCAGTTTCCTGGGTACAGCTGTGAAGGGGCACAAAATTTCCTCTGACCTACAATGCCTGCCAATTAATAATTATATCCTTCCCTAAATATGGCACAACTGCTCCCGGGGGCTGAGAACCCTTGCTACGCCACTGAAGGGGTGATCAATGAATAAGTTACTTCTCTCTCATTTTGTTGGGCAGTGATCACTAACAAAGTCTAAATTTTCAAAAAACAAATGTGAATGGAACATAAACTGAGGGATCAATTTATGATAAACTTACAATGCAAATTGAATCCCCCACTAAAAACCTACTCATTGAGGGGAGTGTGTGTGCCAAATGTTAAGTTTCGTCTATGAACGATTACGACCCCCCCCCAGCTTTTAAGGGGGGGGGGGTCAATTTACAATGTAAGTTTATGCCAAATTGATCCCTTAGTTTGTGTCCAGCAGCATTCTCACTTGTTTTTTTGAAAATGTGGACTTTTTAGTGATCACTGCTCACCTCCACAGTTTAAAACCCATAAGAACCCACTGTGACACCAGTGTCATATACAATTTAATTGATCTGCACAGTCTCTTATATAATATATTTTATCCTTGATTTTAACTCATGAAGTGTACTAAGTGACATCTAATGAACATCCTGGTGCAGTCATGTAACTGTGTGTCAATTTGCCTACCCAGAATTCCACATAATTTTCCTTCAAGTAGAAATGAGTCTGAAGCATATATAGGTGGTGGTGATTCATAATTTCCTTTGGAATGCTAGTTTTAGGTAAATTTTCTTGTTTATGTAAAACAGAACAGAGAGATCAAGGAACAAAAATTGATCTCAAATGTTTGAATCCAGACAAGAAAATTTAACTAATAAAATAAAAACATTTCTTGCCTATGGTCTTTAATCAAACTTGTATTAATGAAGGACTGCTACCTATTAGTAGCTGAATACTGGTTATTTGGCTAGTATATATGAACAATGTGATTTTTTCTTTCTGTTTCTTTCTCTGTGTCGTAACAATGGACTCTTCCACTTAAAGGTAACAATTTGTCTGATGAAAATATCTCCTACCCACCATTTGAAACAATGAACTCTTCCACTTAGTCTTAGTTACATATACTTACCTTAGCTCCATTATAATAGGAGGGAAAAGTGTGTGTGAGTGAGTGAGAGAGAGATCTGTTAGAAACCGTCAACTGCCAACCAAAATTGTCTACCAAGTCAGCATAAATTTCTTCAGTCTTTAAGTGGTTCTGCCTGGCTGGCTATTTATCTATGTATGTGTCACGTGTCACATTTACTCCTAGAAAAAACTTTTTATTTTATTTTTGAAAATTCAAACTATATATTGATCACTGTCCAATAATTGATCCCCCCCCCCAACACAGCATGCTGCCAAAAGATGGTTTCTATTGTCATTGTGACAATTGTGTGCTAATTTCAAAAATGCTTGTTTTAGAGAAGAAATTTTCTCAAATGTTCTAATTCACCCCACATGACAGTTCGTATGCTGACATGTACCTGGCTTTATTCTGTCAAATGAAATGAACGAATGTCCTTCGTCAACGGATGGCACATTTGGTTGAGGAAAAGACTGTAAAAAAAAAAAGAAGAAAATTAGAAAGAGACAAGAGAAAGAAAATGACATAATGTTCCTCTTTTGAATTTGTTGAATAAATTTTCTGATTCATCAAAACCTTTAACACTTTCAAGTCTAACCTATTAAGGTAGTTAATGGCGGAATTAAAATGTCCCAGTCAGGGCTCGAAATTAAAGTCATCCTGGGGACGATAAAAATGTGTTCAGGACAAACAAATATCTTACCCGGGACGGTAAATCATTTCCATCCCAGAGGTGTCGGGGGAAGATATTTTTCTTTTTTTAATTTGGTGAGGATTGTTTTTCGGGACTGTTTACATTTCCTTCGGGACGGTTAAATTTGTTTTTCGAGACAGTAGTGAATAAAGTTAATCTGGAGCCCTGTTCCCAGTAGACTTCTAAAAGAGATCTATGGGACACATATATTCCAGCAGACATAGAAACCTTATACATCCCAGGAGTCTTGAAAAGGTTGAATTATAATTGCTTTATTTGTCAAAGGAATATTAACAGTTCATTTTTTTAAAAAACAAAAAAACTTCAAATGCTTATTCTAGTTTCAGAACTAATAATATTCTCATAGGTTATCTTTTTTAAAAAGTATTTATTGTCAAACTCCAGTCAAAGTTTTACCCCCCCTGTAACAAGAACAATCCTCACCTAATTCAGGGGAGTAAACTCTTCACTGTTTGTTTATCTCTTCACATTAAACCAAACTGATATATAAAATTAACATTTCCCTACTGTGATTATGCCAGACTAAGCAAAGTTTAAAAGAATGCTACCTGCCTGTTCTTACATTATTTAATAGATCTCTGTAGAAACATTGGTGTAATGTATATGTATGTATATGTGTGTTAAATCAATAAACATGCCGAAGCAAGCTCCCAGCAGCCCCCATTCCATTTCCAGTCCCAACGTGGACCTGAAGTGGGAACGAGGAAGGCTCACTTCTTCACAGGCAATAGCCCTGAGCGACACGTGTCTCTGTTCCGTCTCTTTTCTTAACACGCTAAATACAGTTATGAACCATAAAAGCAAAAACAAAAAGAACAACAAAGCAAACAAAGGCACTAAATAACTGTCGACATTATAATTGGTATCAAGCATGAGTTAAAACTAGATGGCACTCAGAGAGTGGATACCTCTGCCAATGCCATTGTCATTAAAAACTGAATGAAAATCAGTACATATATAGCTACAATGCAGGGAAGTTTTGATTTTCTATATTTTGGACTCTTGTCTTAATATATGAAAAAATATCTCTCCATCAAAAAGAATTCCTGGATCCAACCCCCAAATTTAATCAATTCTACATTAGTCCCATTAAAAAAAAAGAAAAAAAGTCATTTAAATTCATTGAGAACTTTTGAAGATGTTGTAGAGCGAATACATATACCTCTTCCAACTTCGTTGACAGAATGAGATTGCGGCAGAATTTGTTTTATGAAATAAAACATTTCTCCTTTTAATCTTGTGATTTGCAAGTATGATTGCCTGAATATGGTCGCATATGCATTTTCAGCAAATACAAGCTTCCACAAATCTCATTTACAGAGAAAGCCGTTTATAATCATGGATGATTTATCAAACGGATATTGTTATCAAAATCAGTTGATACCAAACTCTTTATTTAAAAACAGAGGAAAATGAATTAAAAATTATCTATAATTCATATTATTATTACCTTTTTATAATGTAAAGTTGTTTATGACAATAACTTTATAACACTGAATGTAAATTTATAGCAATGATGTAAATTTATAACAATGAATGTAAATTGTTCCAATTTTGATATCCTTTGCTTAATGTTAGCAGCCGGTTATTGATATCTAAAAACCCTGTCCCAAAGTGATCACAATAAGCAGATTCCTTTATATATATCCTTCAGTTAATGTTATCAGCCTATCTAAAAAAATCCTGTCCCAAAGTGAACACAATAAGCGGTTTCTTCTGTATTGTGAAAGAGATATTCTTTTAATGAACGAAGCAACATTCAAAATCCCCAACCTAGCTTTTTTTGTTTTAAGGAATAAAATTAACAACTGTCTAAATTTTTGAGATGATGAATCATCACTATACATAGATCTTTTCAAAACTGTTGTCCTCATCTTGGATGTTTTGTTTTACACAATATTTCGGCCATTGTACCCTGTTGCCTTCCTCAAGTGGGTGTTGTGAACAGGGGGGTACATAAAGTCAGCATATTTTCATCAACACTGTGGGGTTGGAATAACCTTTCAAACCCTCCTAAAACAATTACAAAAATAGGCATCATTAACACCATGGCTTACTACAAGGCCCCACCTGGACATAGATGGTGGAATGAGGACATCCTGCCCCTGCACATTGAAGTGGGCTACCCCACTTCATGACACGCATCAGAGGAAAGCCGTAGGGTACAACCTCCGAAATGTTGTGTAAAAAAGAACAACCAAGATGAGTATAACAGTCCAAAAAGATTTATGTATTGTAAAATTAACTGCATTTAAAAGTGAGAAACATTGAAGATTTTAGAGAAAGGCTTACTTCAGTTGGCACTGGTGGTGGACTTCTGGTAGGAGCCGAGACCTTTGCAGTGCTTAGCAAACTTATACTGCAATGCTTGGGAGATTCTAGAGGGAAAAAGAAGAAAAAAAAGCAATTCATTATTGCTAATATATTGTACATGCCAGATTATAAGACAAATGGTTTACAAGGATATTTGGAGGACAACCGCTCACCGCAACTCATCCAAGCCGCCATAACTCTCCATACCGCACTTCAACAGATGGCCCCTCTAGTCATCATACCAGTGCATTGGAAGCTGTGAATTATTTGTATAGGTTTTATTTAAAATTAAATGTCCGTCTTATATACTGGCATAGACAGTAGTTTTTGTAATCTAAAGTAAGTGGCCCTGTCGGCAGGGACCTAGAATATGCCAACTGCATCCCCTGCAGAGGGATAAGAACTCCCAACCAGGGGCCACCTGTTTTTTCACCAAAGTCGCAAGACTCTAGTTAAAAAAATAACCCTTTCACAGAAGTCGTAAGACACTAGTTAAAAAAAAATAACCTTTCACCAAAGTCACAAGACTATTTTAAAAAAATTCTAAACTGATTTCGGCATTAAACCAATCAATCTAAAGTAAGATGCAATGGTTCCAAAACTTCAACTGTTTCCCATTTATGATTCAAGATCACAGGTATTGTTATTCCATTAAAATTTTAATTACTCTGCATTCTAACACAGGAGGTGCAGAGTGGCTGAATGGTTAATGGTACGATTTTCAAACTCCATCTATGGGTAAATAGTAGGGCAGACTTGGCTCTCTAGCCATGTTTGCCAACCATTCTAGGAGACAGACAACTCTGATTCTAAAATAGCCTGAACAGGTATGGGCTCAGTCAGGCTATCTCGCTCATGACATACTCATGATGAAATCATCTGTAGTGCTCCAACGACCCTAACACAGCACAACAAAAGCAGTGCATTATAATTTGCATAACTCAAGAACAATTTGACAAACTGCTTCAGAAGATCTATGATTAATTACATGTTTGAATTTAGTTCTTTTTTAAATTTTTCAATTGAGCAAATCTAGGTTTATGCAAAACAAATCAAATTTCAGTTTGGTATTACCTTGTTATCTGTATGCTACTTATTGCGCCTTCATTTCGCCAATACTTACCCTGTTCCGCTTTTTGTGTATCAAATCCTCAGGTTTCTATTTGTTACTATCCAACTGCAGAAACACTGTCATCCAATATCTATTTAGATTGTTGGTGGGATTAATATGAAACAGGAGTTAACACACAAAAAGTGGAATGGATGAGGAGATAACATACCAAATGTTGGTTTGGGACATGGGGCCTACTGCCCATGTTCAGCCTCACTAAATTTCTTCAAACATTGGCTGAATTTTTAATTTAAAATTGTCAATGGATGTGGTGGCAACCACCTCTTTACTCAATCCATTCCAAGAGTCCACAACACATTGGCTGAAAATTTTTTGTCTTAAGTTCAATTTGAAATGTTTTTTCTCTATTTTATATTCATGTCCTCTAGTTCTATTTTTATTAAAATGAAAGAATTTTTCATGTTCCACATCCGTGCAGCCCCTTACCAACTTAAATGTCTCTATTAAGTCTGCTCTTTCTCTTCTTTCCAAAGAAATGAGGTTGCATTTCTGCATCCTTTCCCCGTACGTTAATTCTTCCATTCCATTTATCATTTTTGTAAACCGACATTGAACGTATCTATAGTTTTGAGAAGGGTCAATAATATTCAAATGGTTATCGGATGATTGCTTACATCAAAATATTGAATAAAATGCATTAGCCAGACAACTGCGGATTTCAACCCGATGTGGCTTCCACTTCTCAACAGACGTAAACCCAACAAGACAAAGACACAGAAACACCAGGGCCCTGTGCTATAAGGGTTACCCCCTTTAAACATAACTTCTGCTTACCCATCACACTCATTGTTTGTGTTGTAAACACAACATTTCGGCCAATCCATTCTTCGGCCTTCTTCAAGTGTAAAATACACCTGAAGAAGGCCAAAGAATGGATCGGCCGAAACGTCGTGTTTACAACACAAACAACAAGGAGTTCAATCGTCCAAACTTTTTATTTTATATTTTAAAGATCAGTGCAATGGAGGAACAAGGTGAAATGAGTGGCGTACAGATAATGAAGAAGCATCCTCAGTTCTTTTTTCTTTTGGTAAGAGAAAAAACAGACTAACAAAACTTATTGGCAAAAACATAGGGAAAATATTTTTAGGGAGAAAAGTTGTATTAGATTTTAGATTCTATTAGATTTCACCTGTACTATTAACCTGTTCACTGCCACGGATGAGATAACTCGTCTTCGCAAGTCATTCCAGTACCACGGAAGAGATGACTCATCTTAGCAAGTCATCAGTCCAGTGCCACGGACAAGATTACTCGCCTTAGCAAATGGGCAATCCAGTGCCACGGACAAGATTACTCGCCTTAGCAAATGGGCAATCCAGTGCCACGGACAAGATTACTCGTCTTAGCAAATGGGCAATCCAGTGCCATGGACAAGATTACTCGTCTTAGCAAATGGGCAATCCAGTGCCACGGAAAAGATTACTCGTCTTAGCAAATGGGCAATCCAGTGCCACGGACAAGATTACTCGTCTTAGCAAATGGGCAATCCACTGCCACAGACGAGATAACTAATCTTACGATAGTGTGTTATTCTTTCGCAAGATGGCAAAACCCCACTACAAAGTGTAAAGTATGTTTACAAAATGCAAAATGGCAAGAGAGTAGATACAAATATTGAATGCGTAGATCTTTGTTTTTAAGATGTTTCATACTTATTTAAATCATTAAAATATTTTAACACATTTATCTAAATATTACATTTACTAGATATTCTGTGTATATTATTATATATTAGTTGATTTATATAAAAAAAAAAAAAACGTTTTAAATATGCAATGAAGACTTTCTATTTCCATAAATCTTTTCGAGAAAAACCCCTCACAGGTGTTACATCGTTAAAAATATACTTGGCTGTGAACAGGTTAAAAAAGGAAAATTATTGCAAAGATGAACTCAAAATGACAATAGCGAGAATAGTTTTATCCCAAATAATACTGGGTTACCTTACTGGTCATTAATTAAGACAAGTCCATGACCTGTCACTTCACTGATGATTATCATAAGTGTACAACAACAGGCTTGGCTGATGGCTGCCACTGATACTATAAGTGCGACAGACACGGTAAGAAGGCAGAGGGGAGAAAAGAAAGTTAGGTAGTTTAACAAGAGGGTAGGAAGGGAGAGGAGAGAAGTTACGTTGTTTATGAAGAGGGTATGAGTGAAGAGGGGATAAAAGAAAGCTATTTTAATAAGAGAGTAAGAAGGGGGAGAGCTTGATGGCTATAAGTGTGACAGATATGGCTCTTATTATTTAAATGATAAAAGTAATTACCTGGCACATCATTGATTATACTGGCCATATGAGAATTAAGAAGTGGAATTGGATGATGCATTTCAGCTGAAAGTAAAACAAAGGTTTTTTAAAAAAGTGATGCTTCAGATTGTAGCAAAAGAATTTTCCATTCATCTCACATTTGCACAGCAATTGATGAACAGAATAAAAGGTACAAAGATTGACATTATAAACTCTAAATTTATCTCAAACCTTATTTACTCGGCTTAGTCTGGCACAAGGCCAAAATAGTGACTTATCCAAAATGTACTTTTATTAACAACTTTTGGTTGCCATTTCTCTGTGGCTTCATAAAACACAACAGACTCTGGATGATAAAGTTACCGACCAGGACATTGTAAGTAGATGAATGAAGCATTTTCAGAAAAGCAGAAGATATCAGAGGAGGAAAAATGAGTTTTGACTCACCAATATCAAGGCCAGTCTTCAATCTACAAGGCAAGCCATCTGGTCGAATGTTGTAATGATGAACTAAATGTTCCAATGAGCTCAGATATGGACCATTGTCAATGAAATAAACATCTTTTTTAAGATATTCCTTAAATTAGAAACAAAATTGCTCATAATCATATAGAATAACATGAAATCATCAAGTACACAAAATCATACTAGAAATTATCTTATACACGGATTTATGCAAAAAAAAAAAAGAAGGCATGTTGTTGCCTACAGCTCCCCTACTTTGAAGTAGTGGTCAATTTACATAAACAAAAACAGAATAAAATATAGCCGGTAAATATTTTTTCATCATTTCGCTATATTTAATTATTCATCCTTGTTATAATATTTTTTTATATAAGTTTCAGTCGAACCACAATATAGAAACAATGAAAAATATACATTTCAAAGATTTCAGAATAAATCGATAAAAATGATGAAAAATCTTTAAAAAAAAAAAAAAAAAAAAAAAAATTCTTTCACAGATCTAAAAGCCTGAATTATAATCGAATAAAACTAAAAACTTGGCAAAAAAAAAAATTTTTTCCTATTTTGTTAATCTCAAAGTAAGAGTTTCGTTCCAGCAGTTCCTGGATATTATTCTAAAAAAGGTAAACATAATTAGTATCTCGAGGGATGTATCAGTAAAATGTGTAAAAATCAATGAAAGCATGATTATATAAAATAAATAAATCATCAAATTAATAAAAGGTGGGGTAGGAATCATATGAAAAAAAATTCTTCTTCTCTGAAATTTGTAATGGAAAATTATTATTTTTAAAATTTGTCCTTTAATAAATAAGTATCAAACATTTTATTAAAATTGAATAATATGCTGATTTTTTATATTTTTCTCATGTTGATTTCATGCTGAAATTTTCATCCATTTTGTTTATACCTGACTATTGACATTATTTTTTACACTTGCGAGTCAAACGAATAGTATTATGTACTGTAAACAAATTTATTTTTTAGTAGATGAAGTATTGTAAATCATTAACAAATAATTTTTATGCTACTATTACCTTCATCTTAATATTTTTGTTGCTTTTTATCGCAACTTTTCTCAGACAGAATAAAAATGAAAAAATGCAACAATAAATAGTAGCATAAAAATGAAAAAAATGGTTAATAATCATTGTACTGTATAGTTTTATGAAATTTACAGTTTTGTCGTTAATTAACTGTATATTATTTTACTAGCATCTACTGTGCACTTGCAATAATTAAATATCTTCTTTGAAAGTTTAATTTTTGTTATAACTGCAAGAAAATAGCAAGTAAGTTATTTTGAGTAATCACAGAGGGTTTTTGAGCAGATTTAACGTTTTTGACTAAAGAATATTGATTCCGTAAGCTTTATTGTATTCATTTATTTATTTTTAAATTTACAATTTGGGAATGGTAAAGTATTTGTTGATCAAAAGGTTTATGGTACAAGATTTATGGTTTTTGGGGACCGAATTGGTTGAGGGAGATGGGAATTCCAATTTCGCAAGGAGTCTGTGCCCTGATCCCTTGTAAAATTCAAGGGTCTACTGTACAAGTATTGGATGTGAACAGACTGGAATACATCAGGAGTTTTCATACATTTATCAATGCTTTATTATTCACAACTATTTTTCTGTTCCAGAGTCTCAATGACGCTTTATATTCCAAAATTGTGATTCTATATTTTACTCTTAACATTTTTTAAAAAATTTCTTTTTTCATTTGTTTTTTTAATTTTAATTTTTAGTTTTTATTATTACGTTTTTTTTTAAAACCATACAGCGACCCTCAGGTACATGTGTGTGTTTTTGTGTGGCAGAGTGGTGTAACGTGATCTGCCCTGATGATAGTATTTTGCCTGGCAGTCGAAGCAGGTGGCTGCAAAATCCATTTGTCAGATAAAACACTCAAGTTTGGAATGTTAAGTCTATGATATGAAAACCCGAGATATCAAGTGGGGGAAAATGGAGTTTTTATTGTTCATTAGACGTGACATCTGAAAGAATGTAGTTTCTCAAATAGACCTTGCTAAACCCAGCCAGTCAGACAGACAGAACCGCGGATTTTGTGGCATCCAGAAAACCACACTGGCCAAAGTGGGGCAGATAGGTGTGAGAGAGAAAAGCTAATGACCAACTGTCAGAGAGTCATAGTCATCAGAAGGAGTTCCTTTGTTGAAAATAATATACTCACACATTTTTGTATGGCATAGTGAAAGATACGACTATCATGGCAGATGCTTATGACAAACCAATCTTCATGCCATTTATTCTTACGGATCAGAAACATTCCTTCAACAAGTCCTTGCCGTTTCAAGAGAGTCATAACACCCTGCAAAGAAAAACAGAAAAAATATACAATTGGAAATAATCAGCCAGTTAAATTCATGGTAAGTATTCAAGAAAAACATATTTATGGTAGGGTTCAGTAAAATCATCTATATTATAAAGTAGTAAAGTATGTGTATACTGTTCTAAGTTGAGAGCTACACATCACAGAGTAAAAACAAAGGCATATTTGACCCTAACCTGACAATAAAACGTGTTTTTCTTAGAGCAAAAACGCTAACCCTATGTAATGAAATACACCCTGGTTGTGTGATTTCGCACGTTTTTTGAGATAATTTATACGTGACCAAAACACCATATCATATTATCGGGGGTAGAAAAAAGGTCAAACGGCCGACAAAGTCAGAACAAAGAAAATACATTCGTCCAACAAGAGTCGTTTAAAGGTTGCCGTGATTTGAAATCAGGCAGCAGTTTAGAGTTAGCATCTGACACAGAAGTGACGGGTCAAACCAGCTAGGGAACTTGGCTCCCCAGCCTGTTAAGCTGAGGGAGGAGAAGGAGGAAGAAACTTGATTTTTGAACTGCTACAATCACTATCCATCCTTCAGTGCAGAAACTTGTTAGAATTTTTAACAGAAAATCAGAATTCAATACCCCTGGTGGCCTGTGAACCAGCCCGGAATCGAAGCTATCAACAGAAATAAAACGAACCCATATTTTCAATTGAATTCAACGAATTTTGTTGTCCTTCCATCCAACCATGTGGGAGGGCCCTTTTCAAAATGTTATTTTTCCCTCCGCAGAATGTTCGCTCCCGTAAATGTACAACCCAAGAATGATACATCTTTCTCCCATCGCTGAGAACAAATACTACCAGCATTATACAACATAGTTGTTTTAGTGCCGTGACCAGGATTCGAATAACCTATTCAAAATGCTTTCAAACCTAAGTTTCAACCACGGGAAAACAAAAATCCACTAGACATGATGCGACTACGACCAAGGATGGTGCCTTGAAGTTCAAGCGGGAGCGGACAACCAACCACCGAGAAAAGGAAGAAAAATCAAGAAAAACAAGACTGGTACGGACAAAAAGTTATTTTTCCCTCCACAGAATGTTCGCTCCTGTAAATGTACAACCCAAGAACAAGGCGTCTCTCTCACAGAAGAAATACTACCAGCATTATACAACACCTACTTCTAACCCTAATCTCAACCCAAACGCAACAATAAAACATGGGCATAATTTAAATCCGTTAGTCCGCCTTGACATGCAAACTACTAATGCCAAAAATGAGCACATGAATTCCATTTTTAAGGTTTTAGGAGTGGTTATGCAGGCCTGTCCGACAGTGCATGTTGGCCTGCGTGGGTTTGCCCAGGAGTGTGTGTTGGCACAGCCGATTATTTGATTTCATGAAATCTCTATAAAATATAATTTTCTTTCTAGTGTTGTTAAATTTGGATTTTTCCTCCGAGCAATGCTGGGTAACCCAGCTAGTCATATATAATAAGAGCCATGTCTGTCACACTTATAGTATCAGTAGCAGCCCTCATCCCCTTTCACCTCTCCCTTCCTACCTTATCCGTCACACATAGTATCAGTAGTAGCCATCAGTCGAGTCTGTTGTTGTACACTTATGATAACTGTCAGCAAAGCAATGGGTCATGGACTAGTTATATATTTTTTTAAAAGTATCTGTTAATAAACATTCTTCATTTCTACTCTGTGGTGATTTATTATTGCTAGAGTTATTCTATTAATCATAAACCTTTTTTTTAACTAATAAAGAGTGACAAATGTATGGGGAAAACAATTTTACAAGGTGTACTAAAGGGGGGTGCTGCAGCACCCTCCCCAATGCTGTTTCTGCGGGCAAATCTCTTCCCTTATTAGAAGACTGCAGGCCCACTTTGTTGGCAAATTAGAATTAGGTACACTTCTGAAAACAAGCTAACACTTTTCATTTTCTTTCTGTAAAATAGTTCAATTGCTTGGGAGTCTTAATGGAAACCATCATTTTTGTTATTTCTGAATAAATATAAATATGCATTGAAGAAATCTGTAATGAAATGATTAGCAGATCCAAAGGAGTCAAGGAGGTCCAGACTCCCCTTTGCTTAGGCAAAGCAGAAATACAAAGTTTTTTTAAAAAATATCTAGATAAAGAAATTTTATAAATAAAAAAATAAATAAATAATCCCATGTAATCATAAATTAACCTTAAAACAAAAATTTATTATTTTGTCTTCCACCTTATTCTTTATAAGTTTTTTTGTTTATTGGTTCTGTGGTAAATTTCTTTGAATAATTTTTTTTATTTAACTCTTGTTAATTCTAGTGCTAAAAAAGCTATGACTGAAATGTAAGTGAAAAATGCTGGATCACATATTACTTTCTTGTTTTTGATGTTTTCTTTTTCACATATTTATTTGTAAAAATAAATTTTTCCATTTGAACCCAACCCTGCTCAAAATCCTGAGCACACATTTATGCTACAGCACTGAACAAATTGGTAGCAATGCAAGGATTCAATATCAACTCAATAACAAGGGAGACAATCAATGTTTACTTACTTGCCGTTGCAGCTCTGGATGTAACCAATATCTGGAATCTGTCTTTGGTGTGGGTTGAGTGTAATTTTCTGGATAAAAACAATAATTATAAAAAAGATTTTTTAAATTGTGCTTTTTGGCAATAATTATGGATTCACCTAATTGAATAGCATATCAAGAAAGGCGAATGCAGAAGCATTAGCTATAATACCATGTAAAGTACATCAGCTACATCTTGAAGATAGGGTATATTTTATATATAGAATAATTCAGGATGTATCTATGTTACATGTATATATTTAAGTCTGAAGGACACACAAATTCCAGGAATTTCACAATTACCGAAAAATACATATTTATAATTTGAACTGAACTGGAATATTGTCATTATTATACACTGATTAACTCAGACTAGTGTCCTCATCATTTGTTGTTACAGTCACAACATTTCGGCCGTTGTACCCTCCAGCCTTCTTCAGGTGTGTCATAGTTGGTTTCCTTCTGGGAATTTCAAACCAAACTCTTCATTCAATCAATGGGGCAGTCAATACTATAGGATATCTTGTATCAGTTAATTCTTCCTAGATAATTCATCTTTGTGATGTTACTTGTCTGCCTCTTCCACTGAACCAAAGTATATGATTTTTTTGTACCACCCGACCCAAGGATTGAACTCACGACTACCAGACAGATACATTTAACCAACATTTTACCACTAAGCCATGTGTCCCGTAGGAATATTGTCTTATTAAAATTCAGTTTTTCAAGTTATGTAACTCAAATTTCTTTTGTTTGGTAGAATTATTGTCATTCAACCACAAAAAAGTGAATTATGTCAGACTTGTCAAAGATATTTTCTCAGAAAGCTGTAGCCACTTATGAATTAAACAAAATAGAGGGAAGCAAAAAAGAAACGCTTTGATGGAAGTCATAGCAAAGAACCCAGTTATGAGGACAGAGCAAAAAATAAATGAGAAAACATGGGAAATGATGCCATTATTATTAATTTTGACTAATATTTTCCTTCATCTCAATTTTTAGTTATTTATCTCATTTTTAAAAACTTTATATATCTTTTTATATATCTTATTATATCTATTTATGTAT
>VCCN01000623.1:258218-278822 GCA_006491835.1 Architeuthis dux
GGCAACGAATAACAGCGTATTCAGTATTTCAGAAAAAGTGGTGTGTTACAATACTTCATCCAATAATAATAAAGATTGATTTATAAAAAAGACTACTAGGTCTCATATGTAGAAAAAAACAACATAAATATGGGGCAGAGAGTCGGTTGTAGGGAGCGAGTTTATAAGTGCAAATCAGCTTCTGCTAATTCATGAAGTCTTTGTGGCCGATTGGTAAAAGCAGATAGGTATAAACTAGTCTCCCTCTGGCAATGAGGGTGTGAGTTCGATTCTCACCGAAGGCTTACTCCTTATTTCCGATTGCGCTGTTATCCGTTGCCATAGAAACAGTAGTCCGAATTAATAAGTTGTATAAAATCATCTAAAATGAGGATGAAGGTAAAAACTCAATAATAATGGTTTACAATACTTCATCTAATTAAAATAAAAATTAAAATAATAGATAATGGAAAATGATTACCTAAGATTTTGACACATTTCGTGTTATTTAGCTCCAAGGCAATGTCTAAAGGTGTCTCTCCAGTGAGTGTCCTTGGAAAAGGAGGACAATAATTCTGCAGCAGGACCTGGACAATAGCAAAAGAGTAAAAATAATGAGCTTCCCTACTCATTGAGGGGAAAATAAAGTCAACTCCAGAGGAGGAGTTTGACAACATGTGGAAATATTTGAATGTATCAAAAGTAATAAAAACAAAAGAAAATTTTAATGACATTATCTGAATAATTATCTTTCTTCTTGAAGCTTTCAAATCTGATTTTCTTTATCCATGCAGTCATGAATTATCTCAAGCTGCACATGTTTTAATCAGGCACTTAATTAACACTATAATATTTATGTTGTGTATAGATAAATTATGGATTGGTTCAATAAACTCTTCTGACTCCATTTCCCTCAATTTGGCTTTGTGCAGTACTATGTAAAGACAAGCAAGTAAAGCTGTAATCAGCAGCAACTGTTTGGCCTGCACCTGTTGCTTGGTCAGTTGCTAACTTCTAACTTAATTTCACTGAATATTCAAGCAGTGTAATGTTGGACTAACAGATACCCTAGATACCCTGCCTACTACCAGGCCGGGTGTTCAAATCATGTCATGGTTTTGTTAATTTTATATATCCATTTGTTTTAGCATGACAGAAACCAATAAACAAAAAAAATTGACAAGGGCTTTTATATAATAAAATGTTGTTGTTCTTGCCTTAATGCATTTATGATGTTCCAGCTTAGCCGCTTCGTGGAGAGGATATATTCCTGTAAAGTTGCACCTGATGTGGGGATCACAACATCCATTCATAATCAAGTCAGACATAATATCACAATGTTTATGGTGGCACGCCAACTGGAAAAAAACAAAACAGCAACAGATATTAAGAAAAGAACAAAAATTTTGTCAAACTCCAGTACAAAGTCTGGAGTTGAATTTGTTTTCCTACCATAACAAGAACAATCCTCACTAAAATCAGGGGTGTGGATCGATATGTAAAATTCACATTCCCCTACCATGAGTTGTCTTACTGACTGAGCTAAATTGACAAGTTTTAGATATTAACGAAAATGTATCATACAGTTACGGATGGGCTTATTCCATTCTAATAAGTAAATACATTTATACAAAAAAATATATATTTTTTATTTATTTATTATACATACAAGTGTTGCAGTAATCATCTTCAGTCAGAATAGAAGGTGGAGTGGAGTTTGACCCTGCAGCAGCCAGTCTTGGTACTACTATTTTCTTTCATCTTAATTTTTCAGTTGTTTTTTTATCGCAACTTTGCTCAGGCCATCAATCTACAGCTGTGAATAAACAGCATGGATCGGAAAAATAAAAGGATAATCTCTCTCAAATCTTTTTACCACAGGGAAGCCTGGTCAAACACACCAGTTGCTCTAATCATCTGAGCTACAAGAACTTGATAACTTAGCAGAAGATCAAATCTAACCCATAAACATATCCTTCATTCATCCTTGATCCCTCTCAGTCAGTGTTTTGCGCTAGATTCAGTGCATTTCTTGTTTTGGCAGTGCAAAAAGCGCTAAATTAGCATGTTTGCGCTTTAACATTTTGGCCATTCTTTTCTATTTTTGACCATTTTTAGTGCCCTTTTGGTGGATTTAGTGCTTTTAGCTCTTTTTGGCAGTGAAACTAGAGCGATAATATTTTTTGAGTTGGCAACACTGCTCTTAGTGCCATATTTGTTATATTTTATACACCTGTAGTATTAGTAGCAGTGATTTAATCTTTAATTTATTATTTTTATTAGATGAAGCATTGTCAATCATTATTATTATTATTATTATTATTATTATTATTATTATTATTTTTGACTACTATTTTCTTTCATCTTAATTGTTTAGTTGTTTTTTATCACAACTTGACTCAGGCCATCAATCTATGACAGTGAGTAAACAGCACGGATCAAAAATAAAGAATAAGCTCTCAGTGAGACAAATTCATGTCACACTTGCCACAGGGTAGCCTGATTAAACACACTAGTTGCCTTGCCATCTAAGCTACAGAAGATTGATGGCTTGCAGAAGTTCAAATCCAACCTTTAAACCCACTCTCCATTTCAATCTCTCAGACACCATATTTGTTTTTGGTTCCTGTTCTGTTTACTCACTGCCATAGAGTGTCAGCTTGAGTTAAGTTGTGATAAAAAGCAACCAAGAAATTAATATGAAGGAAAACAGTCAGAAAATAATGATAATGGGTTACAATATTTAATCTAATAAATAATAAAATAACACCTAAATTCAATCTTTATTATTATTGGATGAAGTATTTTAACACACCATTTTTGATTAAATTTGACTAGTTTTTACCTTCATCCTAATTTTAGTTGTTTTTAGACAACTTATTAATTCGGGCCACTGTTTCTATGGCAATGAATAACAGCGCAATCAGAAATAAAGAGTAAGCCTTTGGTGAGAATCGAATTCATACCCACATTGCCAGAGGGAGACTAGTTTGTGCCTAGCTGCTTTTATAAAAATTAGGATGAAGGTAAAAACTAGTCAAATTTAATAAAAAAAGTGGTGTGAACACCAAAACTGTATATCAAATTGATATAAATAAAAAAATAAATAAAGGCAAGAGATATTAAACTTTTTTCAAAAGTCTCAGCTAAAACTTGGTTACATACCAGTCATTAACCAAGGTGAACAAGGTTTTTTAACTAGTTGGTTCATGTATTTTTACTTTAGGATTAATTAACCCTTTTGAAACTCCTGGGACATACATATTCCAAGGTTTCTATTACTACTGGATATATATGTCCCGTAGATCTCTTTTCATGGTTACTGGCACAGAAAACAGAATCAGTGAACCGAGTTCGAGTTTCAGACAAGGCTGCTTACATTTGCTTCGCACTAATGCCCTTGAAAAAGGCATGGATCCACTTCTTAGTTCTTCATTGAATTTTCTTTGAAACATCTACAAAAGATATCTAAAAAATGCTCTCCTTAAGAAGGATACAAACCTGAAGAGGTGTACATTTGTGTTGATTCTTAATGTTTGTTTGTGGAGCATGTTTAAGTAGAAGTTTGACAATCGCATTATCTCCTGTGTGGGAGGCAATGTGCAGTGCTGTGTCCCCTAAGAAGAAATTAAAACAACATTGTTAAAGATATTACATTCATGAACAACTTTCTGAAGGTACAGGTGGCATAACTGTTAACAACACAGAGAATGGAATTGGTGAGCCAAGTTCAAACTCCGGCCGAGACAGTTTGCGTTCACTTCATACTAATACTCTTGGGAAAGGCATGAATCCATCTCTTCTCCCCTCCAGCTATGGTTAAATAGTAGAACAGACTGGGCTCTCTAGACATGGTTGGCAACCAGTTTAGGAGACAGACAACTCAGGGAGTGGAACCCTTTTTAGGCGGTTGGATGCCAACTTTGAATTTCTTCCGGCAGCTCCTACAGCCAAACTGATGCCAAACATATTGCTCCGCTTTCCTTTGGACTATGTCAGCAAGGCCAAGAGGGGGATTCTGTCAACTGGACAACCCAGGATCTCCATAGGCTTCAAATAGGCCTGTGCCCTGGAGAGGTCATTTCAGTGGCTTTCCATTAAGACAGAAGGAGGAGGCCTTTGAACAACTTTCATCTGTCACAAATTTAAATGCATATAGCAGCCACTGGTGGGGTGTAATTACAAAAAGAGTGCATGATCTTACTTATTATTCACCCCCACTCTTTTCATGTCTCATTAGTTACGACTTGTCATAGGACGCAAAAAGTCTTCTCTATAGTCAAGGTTAGCATCCTCTTCCTTGATATGCGTAAGTATAAGGAAAGTATTGAGGTACATGCCTTTCTCAAGAGAATAATAGTTAATGATTTAAAACCAGACCACCAGCCTTCTAAATGCATACATTTTAGCATTACATGATTGACCTATGATTCAGTAGTGGTCACTGACAAGATCTGAAGTTGCTTATCAATGCTCAGATGAGAATTTGCGCATTGAACTACTCAACATAAATGAGAATCATACACATGATGTATGATGCTTTTAAGAGCACATTTATCAACAATTGGATTGCAGCTAAAGTATTCAACAATATGTTTATTAATCATATAAGCATTATATATTCAGATTTCAAAACAAATAGCAATAAAATGATACAAGAAAAATTGTAACCTGATAACCCATTTTGGTACTTCTTTGTTATCTGTATGCCACTCATTGCACTTTGTTGTCCATTTTACCAATCCTCAAATCTGTTCCGCGTGTGTTAACTCCTTAGGCTGCTATTCATTACTATCGAACTGTAGAAACAATCCTTCAGCGACGTACTCCTTAATAGCATTAAGTAATGCTATTAAGGAGTCGCTGAACGATCTATTATCAATTCAAATCATTAGGTTTACTCAACCGAGGAGTTGAATGCAGCAGGTTTTCATCACTTCACGGTGAACCATTGAAATAATTTCATTGAGCCCAAAACAGGAGTCAACATACAAAAAGCAGAATAGATGTGGGGTTTGGCAAAATGGAGGAACAAGGCACAATGAGTCCGCAGATTACAAAGAAGTACCCCAATGTTTCCCTTTTGTTACAATTCTCACACTGCCTCAACATTAGCTTCCCACTCACCAACAACACTGTAACAAATACTGTATTTGACAGCACAGGACCCATTCTTTTCGCCCCACATTGGCCAGAGTCCGCTCAGATAGTGTAATGGTTAGCACTTCTACCTCACACGCAGAAGGTCTCGGGTTCGATTCCCGGTATGAGCGAAGAGTGTGGAAAACTCTTCATTAGGACAAATTTCCCATTGCACTCAGCAACTAATTGAGTACACTCTAAGTTGTATGATTAGAGTGGAGGTATCCCTTCAGTGGACTAGCATCCTGCCAAGGGGGTGGTCATAAAAACTTGTAGGAATAAAGTCCTGGTCTCGAGCAGACTTGAAACTTGCAAAGATCACTAAGCTGACGCATGCAGCAGAAACCGGGTCTTCGTCACCGAGCTCTATGCTCCATTGGGAGTTGTCTCTTAAGAGACAGGACGCTTTCCCTTACATTGGCCAGAACTTGAGGAGGGCTTACAAAACTGGGTGATAAATGAGAGGAATTCAAAGAAATGCAATTTTCTTCTTAATATACCCTGCTGAAAAAAAGAGAGGGGGTTTTATATGCCATCAAATATGGTAAGTATTTTCATAATGTTAGAGAAGACGCAATTTTAACTTGAAATTCATCCCATGCAGAAACAGAAAACAGACAGACTTATTTACAGAGCAAAGGAATTATACATACTAGTAATAAAAAGGAGTAAGTAGATACAGATATTTGAAACAGAGAGTTTGAGTTGTAAATAATAAACAGGTCTTTCATTATTTCAGCCAGAATAAATTATATTGAGGTTCTTAAGCATTATTAAAGTGATGAGACGGTGCTAAATGAGTGGCCTAAATTGTAAATGTGAATAAAGAAACAAACTCTGGCGCTGGGCAAATATAGGTTCTCAACTAATAAATGTCATTATAATTATCATCTTTGAAGTTTCGTCATATTTTTTTACTTTAAGGCTTAGTCGAACCCGAGATATTCTGCGTCTACTTCAAAGCTGTTAATAGTGTAAATAAATGATTACGTCTTATCAGTTTCATCTGGGGTTTTATTAAAAAGCAATTGAACTCATTCAAGTGGAAGAGTCCATTGTTTCAAATGGTAGGCAGCAGATATTTTTATCAATATAAATTTGATCTTACTTTCATTATGTATTACGGACAGAGGTACACAGAAACAAACAGAAAAAGTCACACTGTTCATTATAGAAAGATTAGGACAAATGTAAGCAGTCTCTGGACAGAAAAGAGAGGCTATTTCAGTTTTGTCCTCGGCCTTTGTTTTGCTAATAGGTTTAGAGCAGTGATTCCCATGGTTGTGATACAAATGAGTGTGGCAAAGATGTTCCCGAGCGTCGTGGGTGGGTTTGAAAAAAAATGAAAAAAATGTAAAGAACGATAAGAGTAAAAAACAATGCAAATATATTTACATCACAATTTTGGGTATATAAAGCCTCATTGAGACTGGAACAGGAAAATGGTTGTTAATAATAAATCATTGATAAATGTATGAAAACTCCTGACATATTCCAGTCTGTTTATTGGATAAAACTAAATGAAGAAACACTGAAATTATGTTTCCACACTGAAAATAAATTCAAGATTATGGCCCCAAAAATTGGGGGACATTGGTTTAGAGTCATTATTTTCGCACTTTTTCTTGGCCTGGTAATGAACACACTCCCTCGTTCCTTTATGGAAAGTGAGTGGGGCTAAGCTAATTTAAGACAAGTATTATCTCATGAGTTCTTTCACAACAAGTACATGTGGGTGACATTAGCTTATGTTTTTTCATTTATATTTATATTTTTTTTTATCATAGTTTCTTTTCGCTTTGTCTCATTGCATTTCTTTTATTTGTTTTCCTTTAAAAAAAGAAAAAAAGAAAAAAGAAAGGAGCAATACATTCATTTCCCAGCCATACTGTTCTGAGGATACTGTAAATAAACATGGAAATATTAACAAGATTATATATTTTCTTGTCTGAATTTTGTTAGACGGTGTGTTTTAATCATTGTATGCAGTTTAGTCAGACTATTTTCCTCATCTTTGGTGTTTATTTTTCACAATGTTTTGGCTGTGTACCCTCCAGTATTCCTTGAGTGCCTGTTGCGTTCTGTAAATTAAAATCTCGACAATTGAGGTTCTCTAGCCAAGCCATTTTGAAAGGGGGCCATATGGCTTCATTGGGGGCCCCGGCTCATTTGAAGGAGGCCATAGACTGTAATAATAATAAATTAATTTCTGTCTATTTGTTTGTGCTGTATCCCTGTTTGACAGGGGCCCCCTGGAACCTGTGAAGAGCCCTTAATGGAGCTGTGGCCAAACAATGGTTGAGAATGGCTGGTCTAAACCAATAATAAAGCCCCTTATTTTGTATAAAATATCACTTCAAAAAGTAGATATTCCCTTGGGTGTCTGTTGTTCAGATTTGGCATTACAGAACACAACAGACACCCAAGGAAGACTGGAGGGTACATGGACGAAATGTGAAAAATAAACAACAAAGATGAGGAAAATTGTCCGACTAAACCACATACATATACTTTCTTGTTTGTTAATCAAATATTGATTAGGTTTTTCAGAATTAATTTCATCCTTTGTATATCTCTGTGGATTCCAAGAATAAAAGGCTTTTGTCATTTCAATTTAAAATCCACCTTTTTTTTTTTATCTCTCAACTATTTTTGACAAAACTGAAGGCGAACTGGAGTGACAGAAACATCTCAAAGATCAGACTGATGCGCTTCCCGATCATCTCAATATTCTTAGGCACATGTGAATTGTGGACCTTGTCTGTGAATATAGAGAAAAAGATACAGGTCACATAGATGAGGTGCTTTTGAAAACACCCCAGCATCTCCTATGAAGACTATATTACCAACAAAGAAATGAGAAACAGAATCAGGTAAGCCATTGGGAACTTTGTGTCTCTTCACTATAGTCAGGAGATCTTCAAACTAAAATGGTATGGGCATGTCTCATGATCAACAGGGCTTGCCAAGATAATCCTGCAAGGCACAATGCAAGGATAGAGAGAGGTAGATAGGAAGACAACATCCCAGAATGGACTGGTATGAAGTTGAGCGATACCCTGAGAGAGTGTCAGAACAGAGAGCGATGGAGGGAGTAGATTGCCATATTATCTGGGGCACCTCCAAACCTTGAGAGGTACTACTATCTTGGTTCCATCATTTCAATTTTTGAGAATTGTCTGCTTTCCAGAGTCAACACTAGGAACAAATTTTACAGGAAATTTGAACATGAACAAATATTAATTTCTCTCTATGTGCCATGTCCATTCAAGACATGGGAAATCATGGCTTCCTTTCTTTTGTTGTTTTCAGCAATTCTTGCTCCTTTATGACCCCTCTTTGTATTTCTGGTACTTTTTCCATCATCCATTTGCTCAAACTTGTCAAGTAGGTCTATCCTTGTTGCAGACAGTCGGTAGATGACATTCAGGTGACACCTGCCGTACGTGGTCAGCCTTACCAGGAAAGGAATCCGTTCTGAAGGAGCTGACACCCTTCATGTCATTGTCTAATATCTAAACTGTGCATTGCCATGATTGTTATCGAGAGGGATAGTGGAGTGGTTCGAATAGATTAACGTATAATAAAGATATTAAAGTCCATTTACTTACCATCAGCATTTCTTGAATTTATATTGGGACATTTGGAGCTGTTAAGAATTTTAATCACACAAGCTTTATTTCCTGAAATAGAAAAAAAAAAAACACGTAAAAAATATAATTATTATAATTACAGGAAGTCCCTGAGTCAAGAACGTCCAACTTACAGACAACCATACTTACGAACAGACTGCCATAAAGCCTGTTTTTATTTTTATTTAAAAAAAAAAGAAAAGAAAGAGGAAAAAAGAAAAAGAAAAGAAAATCAAGTTGCAGACAACAGTTCATAATAACAAATGGCGCACTACTTTGCAACACACATCAAAACATTGCGCGTCTTCAGTGGTTCGTCAGCTTGAGGGATAACTATGCTGACAGCATTTTAAGGAGCCAGTAAAATAAATAAACTAATAATCGATGGATAACAGGGGAAAAAAAGAAAATTAATTACTAATTAATTAATCTTAAAAAAAAATTAAATTGAAATTAAATATAAATAAATAGCTTGATAGATAGAAAGACAGATAGAATAAGTTTAAATGCGTTCTCTGTATGCCACTAACAATAAATTAGCTGATTAAAATGAACAATTCAAAACATCTAGATTGGATTGTATGTTTTGTTTTATTAAAGTGTCAAAGTTATTGAAAGATAAGAATCCCAGATTGTTTTGGTTAAAGGTGCTGGCTTCGGAGAATAATGTTTTGAATTTCAAAACATTCTGCCAGCAGTGTCAAACCTGGAGTGGAATGTTGGTTGACGATATAAAGTTAAACAAATTCTATTTTTGAAATTCAGAATGCAGAATAAGAATTTAATTTAACTGACACGAAAAGTCAATAAATATTGAATTCAATAACAAAGAATACAGAATGACGCAATACCAGGTGATTCATACAGATAGCCACATAGTCAGGTTTAACGTGGAAGAAGATAGGTATATATACTAGATGAATTTATGGGAAAAGAGGAGTTTGCCAGTGGTGCCACCCAGGTCCCTGTCAGTGGCTTTGCTTTGCGCAGCCTCTTCGCTGGGGGAGTCGACGAAAGAAACAATGCTACTTAGAAAAAATGATGTAGCCACAACCAGTAGTGAATCTTTACGACAGTTTTTTAGTGTTCTCACGTTCCCTTGAAATGATCAGTTTTTCCATAGCAGTGCACTGTTGCAAAAAGTAAATAAATGATAAATTTCTACAAATATCTGAATTCCTCTTCTCTTCATCTGTCATGAAAGCAGTTGTCTTTGCATGTCCTTTCAGCATACCGATGCAGTTCCGGAGAGATCTTCATCCCTCCATCTACAGCTATGGTTTGTATCTGGTTCCGGAAATACACATGTGGTGCATACATGTTATGTACACAAATATTTGAATATATGGGGGCATCTCCCAACCCCCATAACATAACACCTATTAATCTATTTTAATAATTTTATTTTGCTTTAAATTATTTTTGCTGTCTAATTGCCTAGTGGCAAAAAATATAAGCTTCAGGTACTTATACTAAGTTAAAACTTAATATTGATAAGAATAGTAGTAGTGATGATGGTGGTGATTATGGTAATAATAATTCACCTTAAAACTGCATTAGCGCAGACCCAAGGGCTATTCCCCAAGCTGCCCAACAGGCCCACCGGGGGCCTGGAAACAGACATGGAAAATTCTCCAAATTCTTCATTTATAGAACTATGCCATGATGATTGGACAGAAATAACGTTCTAAGAGAGAAAGAAAGAAAAACTGGAATCATAACATTAACTAAGGATTTAACTTGGTCATCTCCAAGGAAAATGGCTTTTCTGACCATTAGTCTAAATTTTTAGTTGCTTATTATGTAAAAAAATCCTTAAAGACTATATAAAAAATATAAAAATTCTGCCAGAGTCATTCAATAATTTAATGCAATATGAAGCAACTTTTAGCTCCAATTTCAAGCAAAGTAACCAGTGACTAGTAAATGCTCACTAAGTTTACAAATGAAATCATATATATAATAAGAGCCATGTCTGTCACACTTATAGTATCAGTAGCAGCCATTAGCCCCTCTCCCTTCCTACAGTCTTATTAAACTACCTTTCTTTTCTCCGATTTTCTTTCCGCTTATTAAACTACCTTTGTTTACCCCTCTCCCTTCCTACCCTCTTATTAAACAACCTACCTTTCTTTTATCCTCTGTCCTTCCTACCATGTCTATCACACTTATAGTATCAGTAGAACCAGCCTGTCTGTGAAGCAACTAGCTTACCTCTTCCATCTGGAAGAGGTATATGCAGGGCCGTGCAGAGCCAGCAGTAGGGTGGGGCCAAATGGGAAAAGTAGACCCCCCCACAACCACCACCTATTTCAAACTGCACATCAAATATTTTTTAATCAATGCTAAACAACTATGACTTATGTATGAGTTTGGTATATACATGTACATGCAGTGCAGGGGTGGATCCAGTCTGTTGTACTGACTGTCTTCCAAAATTCTGAGGGTCTTCCAGAAGACTCTGGAAGTCACCCTGGATCGTCCTGGTAGTGTATATGATGTACTGTACTTACAAGTATATTATGATGACATATATGCTTCTTTGGATCAGCAATTTATTGAGAATGCGAGTTATTCTTAACGGTTTGTTTAGAAGATAAATTTCTCAGATTTCTTTTTGTAGAAATTGAATAAGCTGAGATCACAATTGTAATGAAGAGTTATTTGTGAGAAATTAAATGATCATCTGACTATAGAAATAATGTAATGTTCACAGTGTCTTTTGAATAGTAAACATGTATATATTTAGATACTGTTTTGATAATGCTTTAGACAAATATAACAGTAGAATACATGAAAGAGAAATACAAGCAAGACAGAAAAATTTAAATATGACCAAACCATAAAGTTCATGACCAAATGCTTTTAAAAAAAGCCAGATTAGTCAAATTTGGTCATTGAATGGCAACACTGGAGTATGCGAGTAAAACAGATGGGGAGTACGGTGCACTGTTTTCAATGGATTTGTTGTCTAAGCAAGCTCATTGGACTTTATCAAAATTTGAATCGAAGTAAACTGAAAACATACACATACACAGGCCACATACATACTCATACCACATACGCACGCACATACAAACATACTAACTACACACATACAACATCCACACACCTCTTTTGCGCATACATACACTTAAACTCACATGCCACACATAAACACATACTCACATGCAGACACATGATGCGTGCGCATATGAATTCATATACGCTCACATGCCACTTATGCACACATACCGCATGTATATGTTTGCGTTTGTGACATGTCTGTGTGTGTATTTTGCATCACTTTTATAACAGCTCTTTGTTGATAATACGCTGACAGGCTGCCATATGCATATGTATCTACAGTTATCAAATAGTGACCAGTGAAATGTCATGAATTCTTTTTTTTAAAAATTCTTTTTATTTGTCTGGGCAATATTGTTATATCATTTAAAATTCATTTATATATCTACCACAAGGTGTCTGGAGTAGGCCCCCATAAAATCGTAGGCCTCGGGCCAAATGCCCATCCCAGTATGGCTCTGGGTATACGTATTCACTCATGTCTGTCAAGTTCTCAATGAATTTCAATGACATTTTGTAGAAGGGTGACCCATAGGTTAATAAAGTGATTAAATTTTGGCGCGGATCCAGGAATCTTTTATAGTTATCTCCCCTGCATCGTAGCTATAGATCAACCGATTTTCATTCAGTTTTTAGTGACAATGGCATTGGCAGAAGTATGCGCTCTCCGAGTGCTTTCTAGTTTTATATAAAGTGACTCAGTTTCTTTCAAGTTTTTAACTGATGACTTACAGAGAGGATGAGGCGTTTAGATGTTTTTATAAGTCGACTAATCACTTACTCCCCACTGTAAATAACTTTTGATCTCAGCCGATCTAGTTTTTCTTACGCCTGCACTCTCATATAGTTTCTGTCACAAAAGTAGGTTACCTCTTGCACTTTTCAGCACAAAGTCAAATGTGTCTTTGAAAGAAAGAAAAGAAGGAAAAAAAGAGGGGGAAAATACATAGAGAAAAGAGACATTGGGAAGAAATCAGCAGCAGCAGACTGTCAAGAAGAACTGGGAAAGTCTACCTTTTTCATTATTATTCCTGTAGACTCTTTGAGGAGCATAGGCAGGGTTGTAGCTGAGGGGGAGGAGATGCTATTTGAAAATGCCTCCAGGCCCCCAATCAGGGCCAGATTAACCTATACCAGGGCCCCTAGGCTATTTAGCAATATGAACTTGAACCATCCTCTCCCTCCACCTGTTTTGTGTATAATTTTAAATAAGTAATGCAATCTGTCAATCGTGTGAATAAAGTGGATTGTTATGTGCTAATGTGTAATATATTCATTCCACATATTACTTGCTTGCTTTTGATGATTGAAATTTGTTTTATTTTTCACAGTTATTTGTAAAAATATTTTTTCTATATGGACCCTACTCAAAATTCTGGATTTGGACCCCCAACCCCTGTTCTAAATCCCTGATCCAACTGTGATGAGATGATTTCTTTTAGAAAAGAAAATACTGAACTCGTTTCAGTAGAAGAGTCCATTGTTTCAAATATTTTTATCAGCAAAATTATTACCTTCAAGTGGAAGAGTCCATTGTTACATACAGAGAAACAGAAGAAAAAAAATCACACTGTTCATGAAATAAGTAGATATGAAATCAAGGAATGGATAAATTTTATATCTAACAGAATATGATAATCATAAAGACAATTATTAATTAATAATTAATTGGGAACCCATATCAGCCTGGCATCAGTGTTAGCGAATAAAGAAACGAGCGCCCATGCGGAAATCAAACCCGCGTTGACCTTGGAAGCAACCTATACACGGTTCTGCTCTTTACCACTGAGCTAACGGCACCCTCATGGCATTTTTTTTCTAAAAAAAATCATCTCATCGCTAACAGTGAAGCTGGGCTGATCTGGTTCCCAATTAATTATTAATTAATAATTGTCTTTATAATTATCATAAGTAGATATGCATGTGTGTGTGTACATAGAAAGAAAGACAAAAAGAACGTCACTTAGAAGCTCATTAGAAAGAGGAAGGTATATTTATTTACAGGGTGGGGCAGAAGTAATGAGGAAGTCAATGCAAATACACAATGCAAAACATCTCACTAAAAAGAATTCTCGATTCTTGTGTACAAATTCCTGGGAACTTATGTAGGGATGTGTGCTACTCTGTAAAAAAAAACAAACTAGTTGTTAAATGTGTTGGATATTTAGGCAGCTGTGGGCGGGGGTCACAGATTTGACCCCCACAGGTGTTGAAAGTTATAAACAGGATATTGATGAAAACCCCAAACTGCAAGGTGTCAGGGAGCTGAAGACACACCAGGTGTTCAAAAGTCATAAACAGGATATCAACTGAACTGGCAGGTGGTGGCTGGAAAATCAGTGTGGGCATGCGAACCTGATAAAAGCGACACAGCCCTTGGAAAAGCAGCTTGGGAAGACAACATCAATTTCCTGGTTAAGAACCGTCTGTCGGCTCTCATTATCTCCCACTCTTCATTCACCACAACGGCACAATGTATCTGATGGAATAAAAATATATCATCATATTTTTATAAACCAAGTTTTGAGTCTTCCTTTTTCTCCAAGTCCAAGATGGCTATACAACATAAATATCTAACACGGGTAAATAGCAGGGCAGTTAGAGCCCTGTGAGGCAGTCCATCTTGGGCACCAGGCTAGCACCCTGGACCCGTAAAAACCAACAATCGTTACAGAAACAATGATTGTGTCTCCATGGAGCTTTTGAGAAATGGAGACAAAATCATTGCCTCATCTGTCATGTGACACAGGAAGCAAATTTGTTTTTTTTTGCTTGATACACACTTTAAAAATCACTAATTAAGCAGGTATCATTTTTTTTAAATACCAAAAAATAATGAAAATTTAAATCCCATTCAATTGACACAAAATTTGCATGATCAGAGTTTTCTGTTTTCAACCCGACTTAAAAAAGCAGGAGAAACAGACTTTTTTTTCAGATTGTCAAATGTGTGGCATACATTCATAAAAATGAAATAAATAATAATAAAGAGGGGGGAAGAAATAGAAAGAGAGAAGGAAACACTCAGAAAATGTCATATGATGAATTACTTACGCTCAGCCACTGCCATGTGTAAAAGGTTTGTCTGTCCTTGACATCGAAGAGGGTCCGGCACTGAATGGCCAGGAAAAAAGTCTGTCAGTGTACAAGGGAGGCCATTTTTCTTTTCCTTATGATGTTTGATAATGTTGTCAATTCCTGTTCAATAGAACCAAAAAAACTTATATCATAAATAGTCCAACTTGAACAGAGACGTGCCACCTGGGTAGGCAAGGTAGGCAGTGCCTACTCTGACTAAAATTATAAAGGTTAATTGTTCTTTCTTTTCCTTATGATGTTTGATAATGTTGTCAATCCTTGTTCAACAGAACAAAAAAGAATCTCATAAAGAGTTCAACTTGACTATCAAATAAGTTCTAACCATGGGTTTCCTTAGAGGCTTTAAGATAGAAAAAAAAAATGAACACTATTATAATTTTAATAATCATTTTATCTGGCCCACCGACTTCATTGAAAATCTGTTGTTGCATACAAAAATTCATTACATGTTAAAAGACAAGTACAGGAAACCTTGATTGAGTTTTATAAATGCTTCCCAGACAAAGGATATACTTATCTGAAATCATTTGCTTGGGGATAGGTTTCAGCATTTGGCACAATCAATTTATGTGAAAAAACTTTTTCAAAGATGTAGTATATTAACTGATCGCCACTTGCAGTCAGTTTTGATTACAAGAACCACAAAATTTGTACCAAAATTTGACAATATAGAAATAATAAAATCCTGCTATATTTGGTTTAGAAGAAAATTAAATTTCTATAAAATAGTGGTAGGGATGTACTTATATATGGTCAATACTGTATTCATATGATGAAAAACATTGAAGTAATTAAAAAAGAAAAATTAACTGTTTCATAACCTTGTGTACCATAGCGAAGGGGTGCATAAATGAAGATAGATAGATAGATAAACAAAAAGAAAATATCGGAAAATCAAAATATACAGATTGACACTAACTAAAACATTCGACTTGACACTTTTGGTAAACAACAGTGGTACTTTTGATAACATCAAAGGGTAACCCTGGAGAAAGGGAAATAGGAGTCAAAACATTGACAGAAAATACCTAAAAATGGAAATCTGTTTAATAAACCACACTATAAATAAGACTGACAGAGTGGAGGCAAAACAGAGTGTCCCAGAGATACAGACCAAGTGGTTGTCTCCGAAGCCTGCCTCGACACCCTATCTCACTCACTCTCTCTCTTGATTGTAAGGGAATGTTTGTGTTTGACAAAGATTTCTGTAGAATTATGAATAAACAGTATATTCTTTTATAAGAAAAATCGTCTCCATCTCGATCCTTCATTGTGTTTCAGGCCAATCCCATAGTCCAGACACATTGTGCGTCTTGACACCATCCACAGTAAGGAGTGACAAAACCAACCAATTGTCGTTGAACGTTTGTCGCCAACCTCCAGGAAGGTGATAATGTTACAAATGTAGGATCATTGTTTCATTTTGTATACGCCTTGAAATATTTTTATGTCTAGTGGGCACTAGACATAAAAATATTTCTAATCCTGCCTGCCTCCCAAAAAGTTTGCTGGTCCTTGGTTTACAGTTGTAAAGAGCCAAGATCAGCCATGTCCTGGGAGGACATGGTACATAGCGAGTGAAATAAATGAAAATAAATGAAAAAATGATTGGTTGAAATTTTCTTACCTTGCATAATTGGTCCATTATCAATCTGAAAACAATTATCAAACTTGTGGTGGATTTGAAAATGCAGAACAATTCTATCAAGTACAATAGAAATGACCTCATCATTCGGATTGTGCCGACTTTTCCTTACAAGAAACTTGCCATCGGACTTCTCCTGCTGATTGGACTCTGTAAGTAAAAGAAAACAGAAGTTTTTAAACCTTGGGGGAAAAAAAAAAGAAGAAAAAAAAATTTAATCAAGCACAGAGAATTGAACTGGTAAGCCAAGTTCAAACTATGCCGGAGACAGTTTCTGTTCACTTCACACTAATGCTCTTGGGAAAAGCATGAATCCATCTACCACATCTATCACCTTTTTTTTCAATTTTATCTATATGGACCCTACTCAAAATTCTGGATTTGGACCACCCACCTCTGTTCTAAATCCCTGATCCAACTGTGATGAGATGATTTCTTTTAGAAAAGAAAATACTGAACTCGTTTCAGTAGAAGAGTCCATTGTTTCAAATATTTTTATCAGCAAAATTGTTACCTTCAAGTGGAAGAGTCCATTGTTACAGACAGAGAAACAGAAAAAAAAAAAATCACACTGTTCATGAAATAAGTAGATATGAAATCAAAGAATGGATAAATTTTATATCTAACAGAATATGATAATCATAAAGACAATTATTAATTAATTAATAATTAATTGGGAACCCATATCAGCCTGGCATCAGTGTTAGCGATTGCAAAACGGGTGGCCTAGATAAAAAAATCGTCTCCATCTCGATCCTTCGTTGTGTTTCAGGCCAATCCACTGTTCACTTCACACTAATGCTCTTGGGAAAGGCATGAATCCATCTACCACATCTATTACCTTTTTTTTCAATTTTATCTATCTCGTAAGTCAGTTCAGGGTCATTGGGGCACCACAGATGATATCATCATGGGTGTGACATGGGTAAGATAGCCTAACGAAGCCCATCTCTCTTCAGGCTGGTTTGGAATCAGAGTGGTACATCTCCTAGACTTGTTGCCAACCATAGCTAGACAGGCGACTCTGCCCTATTATTTACCCATAGCTGGGAAGGGGGAGATAGATTCATGCCTTTCCCAATGGCATTTCTTCAGTGTGAAACACAAACTATCTCAGCTGGAGTTTGAACACAGCTACCAGATTCAATTTCCCATATCATTAACCATTTGGCCACTTCGCACCTCCAAGTAGCTTCTTCCAAATCAGCAAACAGGTGGGTGTGTGCATTTCCTATTTTATATCGGGATAAATCGATAAAAATGATGAAACATTTTTTTTAAGATAATATTGAGTGAAAACATTTTTTTTTCCACATATCAAAAGCTTGAATGATAATTAATTGAATAAAACTAAATGATTTCCGAAAAGAAAATTATTTTACTTAATTTTCCTGTTTTTTTAAACCCAACGTAAGAATTCCATTCCAGCAGTTCCTGGATATTATTCTAAAAAAGGTAAACATAATTAGTATCTCCAGGGATATATCTGTCAAATGTGTAAAAATCAATGAGAGCATCATTATATAAAATAGATAAATCATTGAACTAATAAAAGGTGGGGTAGGAATTATGTGAAAAAAATTGTTCTTCTCCGAAATTTGGAATGGAAAATTTTTTTTTAAAATTCGCCCTTTAATAAATAAGTATCGAATATTTTATTAAAATCAAATAATATACTGATTTTTGCCAGATTTTTAAAAATTTCTCACGTGTCGATTTCATGCTGAAATTTTCATCCATTTTCTTCATACCTATTGTTTAGATATGACACATGAACTGGTGAAAAACTTTGAATTATTATGAATTATTGGGTTCTGTACAGATTTCCTGTTTAAAGTAACAAGGATGAGATATTTACCTCTTATAAAACCTGTGAACTTAAATCCATGTTCACAAATTTTAGGAGCTGTTATGTGAAAAATTGTGTCATTATTGCCCACCAGCAATCAGCATCCCCCCCCAGTTGCAACAGAATATTAAGAAATGCAATTGTTAGCAGTTTTCCAGAAAGAGATAAACTTTGTGAATAAGAAACAACAATCAGTTTTGGATTTAATGTTATATTCAAAAGATTATAGAGCAATAAGTGTCTTTTTTTAGGTATATATACCTGTACTGTACATTAGCATACACTATGATTTTTTCTGGTCAGCCAGCAGACAACGCTGTGTGTTTGGGAGGGGGGGTGGACTAAAGTATATCGCAGCACAAAACTATCTGCACTACTTCTCACGTGGCCAGAAATGACAGCAAATTACAAAAGAGAAAACAAAATATGAAAAATATCGTGGGACTAGAAATTCTAGCACTGACATTAATTTTTTTTTTTGTTGAAGTGATCACTTGAAAGCTTATAATCGAAGCTGGAAACCTGTTTTTTGCTTTTTATGTCGTCTTTAATAAATCCCTGAATAGAAGTCGGCTGGTCTCTCAACTGGAAGTCGTTCAGGGTCGTTGATTATTCATTCATCATTAAATTGCCTTCAATAATTTATTACTAAGCCAAAGTTACAGAAACTGGAATCGGCAATCCGAGTTCAAGTTTCAGCTGAGGCGGCTTACGTTGATTTTGCACTTATGCCTTTGAGAAAGGCATGAATCCATTTCTCTCCCAACTAAATTTCCTCTCTGCAAGAGTAGCAAACGCATGGAACAGCCTAAGTGAAAAGACAGTCACATCCGAAAACATCAATATTATTAAAAGTAATCTTTATTCTGATATCGGACATACCAAATTTAACTACCATTTTTCTTATTTGTTTAAACACAGCCCAACTAGACTGAAGCTGGCTTAATGACGCAATTAACTGCTGTCAAAAAAAGCCTATTTCAAGCACACATATGCAGAGTGCAGATGTTCAAAGTCTGACAGGCAGTCCTCTTTGATTTACTGTGGAAGGCAGACACAACATCACATCCAGTGAATGCATGAAAGTATGGTATTCCACTGGCTTTCCTATGCCATATTGCAGAAACTACCTCATGGACTGAAATCCATTGTACATTGGCTCCTTGGACAAAGGCAATCCACATGTTCTCAAGACCAAGGTCCTGTAAGGATGGCAGTAAAGATAAGATATTGCTATGACAAGGATGTCAGTGTCATTAGCCTTGATGATAAGAGACTTGCTACCATCTGTTGTTGCATCCCTGGCATGTACAAATATTTGTGTGTCAGTTTCTTCATGACAGCATGGAGACACAGCACCCAGGGGCCTCTTCATGTTGCTAATGGCATCTTCTCCTTTTATGACAATGCATTTTGTTTGCCGTCTGTGCTTCACACATCTTCTCCGCAACAAAGTGAAACAGCTCAGGTTTATTGCTGTCATCTCGACAAAAGCTTTTCCAGTTGTTTGGGATCTTACTGGTTACTGTCACTCTTTTTCTCATTCCTTGCCCCCTTTTTGACCTGGCTTCAGATTTAAGGCTTGACTTCTTGTACACATCAAACACTATGTCCACTCTTTTGTAGTTGGCACCATAGGATTCCACCTTCTAGATGATATCTACTCTAGCATAGTCATCAAATGTCTTTGAAGTGGAGGTAGGGCATTGATCAGTGCCAAACCATCTATGATGACTGCATCTCCCCTTGGTACTCTGTCTGGAATGTTCAGATGTGCTTGAAAAATTTCAGCCAGCTGTGACTTCTGACATGAATGAAGCTTGCCACTGTAACTGAGATACAGGAGACGACTGGTTCTCATGCTTAAAGAATTTTTGCAAGTCACAATGCCTGTGCTGGCATGAGATAAAAAGTTGTGAGAACAACTAACAATCATCTTAGATTTCATTAATTTTAAAATAAGAAAACCCAGATTAAAAACCCAATGCTGGCAGCCTTGCTCAACACCACTGTCTGCGCAGCAGAGGTGCTAGCCTATTCAGCCACATTTGCTGCAGATAGTTTGTCCAGCAGAGTGTGCTCCAACTATGTGATGACACCATTTCTAAATTACCCCAAGCAACCTTTTTCAAAGCAAAAGTTTTCATATTTGGTGCAAATCGGATAGTATATATACTGAAAAAAAAAAAAAA
>VCCN01000623.1:279083-290322 GCA_006491835.1 Architeuthis dux
CACTGGTATAAGAGGAGGGTTGGGCGTACAGCTAGCAACTCCACCCCATTAAACCTATTTGCTACAGAAACTGCAGCAGCATCAGCCCAGCCACTGTCTGCTGTGGTTATGGCCCTATGCTCCACAAGGAGTCTACAGGAATTTAAAAAATAAAAGTTTATATCTTAAGAAATTACCAAGAAATGTCAAAGAAAGTGTTTTTGCAATATAAAATGCTGATGTACTTATGTGGTATTTGTTTTCAATGGAATTCAAAGATGGAGGAATGTAGGAAAATAAATGATAAAAACTGATAATATCCGGAAAGGAAGGGAAAAATTTGCACATTCCTCGAAGTCTCTCCCTCCCTCTCTCAGTCAGTAAGAAGAAAAACACATGAAAGAAAAGATGATTATTATCAAACGAACTGGAATTTCCATGGGTGTTGACAACTAACATTATCCATTATCACATGCCTCTAGTCTCCTCTCACTCTTTGCCTGTATCTTCTCATTCTCTCCCTTATCCCGTCCAATCTTCGATTCACGTCCATTTTTTATTATCTAAATGTTATACAAACATGGATTAGTTTCATATGCAAAAATCTTCCTATCCGCTCAGTAAACAACCTAACTTCCTTTTCTCCCTTCTTATTAAACTACCATTCTTTTCTGCCTCCTCTCTTCCGACCCTCTTTATTAAACTTCCTCTCTGTTCTGACCTCTTTCTTATAAAACTATCTAACTTTCTTTTCTGCCCTCTCTCTTCCAACCCTCTAAATAAACTACCTTTCTCTTCTGCTCTCTCTCTTCCTACCCTCTATACCCTCTTCCTACCCTCTATATTAAACTACCTAACTTTCTTTTCTGCCCTCGCTCTTCCTACCCTCTTATTAAATTACCTAACCGATCTTTTATGTTACTAGTGAAAGCATAACATCCAAATGCAGGTAGAAACAAACAGAATAATATAATAGATACTGCTTGAAGTGAAGATAATTTTTTGCCAACAGAGGAGATCAAAATTTGACAACATTTTGCTTGCAACATTTGTTATTTTTAGAGCTACAATGCTCAGTTCTTTTTTATTTTGCAGCTTTAATACTCTGCATTATGATTCTGATGCATATTACAATGAATCTTACTCATGTCACGTTATTTGAACATAATCACTGATTTTGTTTTTGTCAAGACTCTGGTGAAAAACATTTTTTGACCAAGATTCACCCGCAATGTTTTTGTTATTTTTAGAGTTAGGATGCTCATTTTAGTCTTGTTTTGAAGCTTGGATACTAAGCTTTTGATTTTAATATGCATAACAATATACCTAAAAATACTTATAGTGTGAATAAGCAAAAAATGGGAGATTTTTTTTTTGTTTCTAGAAAAACCGAAAAATCTCACTGTAACTTTGTAAGTATTCAAGATTCATTGTAATTTGCACTAGAATCATAATGCAGTTGTTCAAGCTTCAAAATCAAAATAAAAACTGAGCATTGTAGCTCTAAAAATAACGAAAATATTGCGAGAGAAAGTTTGTCAAACTTTGATCACAAATTTCTCAACTTTTTAAAAATGGCGAGTTGGGCACTTATTATGCAGCGATTGACCGAGACAACGGCCGCCAGCCAATCACAGCGCTCATAGTATCTTGTTGACTGAATGGGATGTAGGGCTGTAACTATATGCTGTGATGGCTTGCATAACTGTCTGTCCATCAATAAGGCACATTTGAGTACTTTTTTTTGTGTGACTATAAAACCTCTTTCTAGTGTGATAACTGACTTGATTTTGATCACAAATGATGGGGGAAATAGTGTTATTCATCATAAAAGCATTTTCGCAAGGTCTGGCGAGTTGGGTACTTATTATGCGCAGCCACTTATATAATCAAAATATTTTTTATCGTATGGGGGACATCAAATATTTCAAGCTGTTGAGCTGGGGTTAAGAACCGCTGCTTTAGAGCAATGTTTCCCAAACTCTTTTGGCTGTATGCATTTTTTGGGGCCTGGTAACCCTCAGGACGGAAACATAATTCCAGTGTTTCTTCATTTAGTTTTATCCAATAAATTTTACTTTAATTTAATAATCAAGTACAAGTATTGGATGTGAACAGACTGGAATATGTCAGGAGTTTTCATACATTTGTAGATGCTTTATTATTTACAACTTTTCTTGTTCTAGAGTCTCAATGACGCTTTATATTCTGAAATTGAGATGTAAATATATTTGAACTGTTTTTTTACTTTTAACATTTTTTCATTTCTCTTTTTTTCCACTGCTACCAAAGATTTAAGTTATTCATGTGTTCACACATTTATATGTATCTATCTATCTATGTATCCAGACTTCATCCAGCCCTAGCTGTTCATAGTAGAAACTTGAAATTTTGCACGCACGCACACGCACACACACACCTCAATGAGTAGGGAAAATGTTTCTTTTTGTTTTTTGAAAATTCCCCTCCAAAATAGGGTTTTAGTGGTGGGTTCAATTTTCAATGTAAGCTTATGCTAAATTGATCACTAGTTTGTGCCCGCTTGTTTTTTGAAAATTCAGACATTTTTTAGTGATCACAGCCCAACTTTTTAATTGATCACCACCAACACAGCATATATGGGTGGCAGTGATTCATTTCCCTTTTCTTCTTATTTTTATTGTTTTTTCAAACCACCCCACAACCTAATGGAGCATCCTTGTAACCCTCATTTGTGTTGTGACCATGGATTTGGGAACCACTACTCTAAAGAAAGAAAGAAATACCAATTCAGTTTCATTAAGGCAGCAGTTTATTCTGTAGAACAAGCGAGAATCCAAAAGTAGCCAATGTTATTAAATACATTGGCAACAAATATTCAGCATTGGCTAGTTTGAAAAGCTCTTGGGATAAAGCTAGAAGCATAAGTCACCAGAGACAAAGGAAGAATGCGTCACAGAAAAGTGGGGCAAAATGTTTCATTCTAACAGATGACCTTTATGGAGAATTTTCTTCTAGTCAAATCCCACCGACTACGAGGCAATTAGCCGACTGACTCGATTATCAAATGCTTATAACTCCACAGGTCACTCAGATTCAAAACCAGGCTAATACTATCAAATAACAATGAAGGCTTCCTTAGAAATTACTATAAGATCAGTGGGAGGAAAGTTAAAGAAACCATCAACCAAAACTGTCAACATAAGTGGTTCTGGCTGGCTGGCTATCTATATATGCGTGTGTTGTGTAAACAGGCCGCACCAATGGAGCTAGAGGGCTGAAAATTAAAACATTTACTCCTTATAAAGTCTAGAAAAAAATGTTTTATTTGTTTTTTTAAAATTCCCACACAAAATAAGTTTTAGGTGTGGGGTTCAAAGTTTATGCTAAATTGGTCCTTAGTTTGTGCCTGGCAGTGTTCAAGCTTGTTTTTTTAAAAAATTCAGTCTTTTTAGTGATTACTGCCCAACAAAACGTGAAATTAGTAACTTATTTATTGATCACCCCTTTTCCAATTTTTAATTGATCGCCCCTAACAAGGCATGCTGCCAAAAGAGGTTGGTCACATGATGGTTTCTATTGAGTGACTAACCAGACCTGTACTTCTTTCTTTCTTTTTTTTCATGTTGACTCTTTGTGGAGCATAGGGCCACATTGCAGCTTTAGTAGCAAGTTTCATTTTAATGATCCAATACAAGTATTGAATGTGAACAGACTAATCTGTTAGGAGTTTTCATATATATGTAGATGCTTTATTATTCACAACTACGAGGGATGTCCAAAAAGTAAGGTACAAACATTTACTAATCCAACATGTTTATTACTATACAAATAAAACATTGTACATATTTTTCACCATGGAAATTGATGCACTTGCACGGGCGCATAAATACCCTCCTCGAAGAATGTGGTGTATTTTCCTCTTCCAGAGTTTTATAAGATGAAGTTACTAGCTAAAGGGCTCCAACAGTCCTGCTATTTACCCAAAGTTGGGGGGAGAAATGGATTCATGCTTCCTTTCCCAAAAGCATTAGCGTGAGTGAACATAAGCAGCTTCAGCCGAAACTTGAACCCAGTTCACCGATTCTGTTTTCTGAACTGGAAACCACTACACCACTCCGCACCAGAATTATACTTATGAAATTTAATCATTACTCAATCATCTCAGCTAAATCTTTGAAGCTGTCGGATATAATTATACTCTGATTTACTCGTGTTGTCATCTTGGTTGTTATAGTCACTGGTGGTCAAGAGTTCAATCCCTGGGTTGGGTAGTACAAAAAAGTCATATTTTTCAGTGGGAGAGGCAGACAAGCAACATTACTAAGAAGAATTAACTAGTACGAGATATCCTCTGGACAGTGGAATGAGAACAATTTAACCCAGTGGATTGAATTAAGAGTTTGGTTCAAAATTCCCAGAACTACAACAGACACCTGAAGAAGGCAAGAGGGTACAACAGCTGAAACGTTGGGATTACAGGTCTGTTTAGTCACTCAATAGAAACCATTTTGTTGGGCAGTGATCACTAAAAAAGTCTGAATTTTCAAAAAAACAAGCAGATACAAACTAGTGATCAATTTAGCATAAACTTACATTGCAAATTGAACCACCTCTAAAAAATGTTGACAAATTTTTTTTTGTCGACATAATAAGGAGTAAATGTTAAAATTTTCAGCCCTGTAGCTCCATTGGTGCAGACTGTATGTGTGATACATTACACAGCTAGTCAGCCAGACCAAATTGAAAACAGAAGAAACCTATGTTGTCATTTTTGGTTGCCGGTTTCTAATAACTATCAATCTGAGGACACTAATCCAAGTAAATCAGTGTATAATAATGATAATTCCTCTCAGAAATTCAGATAAAACCATCGACCATTGTAAAATAATATAATAGACTAACTGGGGTACCCAGCCTTGCCCAAAAAACTCCAAATCTAACAATACTGTAAATTTCATGAAATAAAATAAGGTAGGGAGGTGCGCTCGCATGAGCCGCCCAATCGGTCGGGCCAGAACAGTGTACATCCCTCCTAAAATCTTAAAAGATTAATTTTTCTCAAAACTGAGAATACATATGCTCACTTTTGGAGTTAGTAGTTTGCACGTCAAAGTGAACTATTGGATTTAAATTGTGTCAATGATTTGTTGTGTTTGAGTTGGGATTAGGGTTAGCGTTTATTTTCTAAGAAAAAGATGTTTTATTGTCAGGTTAGGGTTAGAATTCTTTAAAGATTACTGCCAAACTGGCATAAGCACTGATAGAAGGAGAAATTCACATCCGCGGTCACCTATGACGAATGAAAAGAAAAGGAGCAGTTTAGCATTATAGCTACATTGTAAATAGATCCACTTCTTATAAAACCTTTAGATATTTCCGTTCTCAAAAATGACAAATTTCCTGAAGGTTTGAAGTTCTAATAGATTGAAAGCACATGAAATTAAAAGGAGAAAAATAAAAAAATCTTTCTCCATCAGGATTTTAAATCGGTCTGCCGATTGTAATTACTTTGTATCTAAATATTGGTGTATTGTTGCTTTCACTGATTGTATTCATCTCGTTTCTAAACACTAGGGTATTGTTGCTTTCACTGATTTCTTTAGCAATAAAAGCAGTTTTTTTTCATGTGAGCATGAATGCAGACCCAATAAAAATTGAAAATGTGTGCTGTAGGTAAATTGAAACCTATATATATATATACACACATACATACATACATATATATATAAAAACTCTTCTATTTTTATGTTATTTCAACCTCTACCTTTTCAACACATCAACTCTCCTCGCCTCCCACCACCTCACATACTAAACTATAGAATCCACTTGCTCAAATGGATATTCTGACCTCGGATTGACCTAGAATTACTCAGAATTCACCTATTCCAACCAGATCTGGGTCAGCTAATTATTCATAACCTTCAGCACTCAACAGACACAACATGGGACAGTTACAGATAGCATGCCCCTCTATGCTTGTAAACATTTCTAGATCCTCTGATATAAGGTCTCAAAAATGGCCCGAATTAAAAAACGACAAAAAATGCACCATGTTTAAAGGCAAAAATGTACATGTGGAACAATCTGGACAATTTTCTACCGAGAACCATTGAAAAGAGCAATGTTTAAAATACTTGGGGCTAGATATCCAAGTTGGTGTCTTGATTCTTTCATGTTCTAATCCGGGGTTGAAATGGGAGGGGGTGTATGCAGGGATACAGCATATAACTACATCACAATTTCCAGGTTTTTTGTATGTTCAATGTCTATTAATGGAGACTTTAACATATACCTAGGCCCCAAATTCCAACCTTAACCAGCCTAAACCCATTTCAATCACCGGTTCTAATAGAGCATTGAAGTTTTGTTTAATGACGTCGCAAATTTTGAATTTTATTTATTTGCAATCCTGCTTATAAGCCACAGCAAATTCCCTTTATTCATAACTATCAAAGATAATATTTATAACAAAAATGCATATTTACCTGATTGCAGAGAAATTGACATCCACATCCCCAAGCTTGATGGCTCCAGCACTAGGGCCCCACCCTCTACTCATACTCTACTTTCTAGTATTTTATATATCCTTAAAGTTTTTCTATTGTTGACAAGATTTGTGTAGGTATTATATACTGTCTGCCTGTAGCAGTTGGTGTAGGTGCAGCAATAGTCGTCAGGATATGCCGCTCTGGAACCCAGCAACAGTCTTGTGTGGATAGCCAGTGAAACCGTCTCTGGCCCATGACGATGCATAAATGTAATATATGCATCTTTTTGTTCTTCACAAATTTTGCAAATGTTTCTAATCCATGAGAAACCCTCAAAAACATGCCACATATTGGCCTGGTTACACATTTAACTCTCTGTAGATCCTAATATTTGCTACGTAAGAACTTGTGTCTCATAAAACTCGGCTAACTTGAATCTGTTCTCCATTTTACTGCATTTTAAAGCTAGGCTAGCTAATCATAAAGCCTCCTTTAAAAATAAATTTAGAAAAACGGATACAGCACTGTCCATATACCATTGGAAATTAAAAGAATTAAACAAAACTCCAGTAATAAAATGGAAAATCTTGAAAGAGGCAAAAACATGCAACAGCCTCAACTCGAGATGCAATCTATGCCTAGAAGAAGAAAAAATAATAACAGATAATGAAAAGGATAAACTTTTTAATTTCTAAATCAGAAATCGTAGTAATGTAGGCATTAGAAAATATTCTCACTAATGTTAAAAAATAGTAAGAGGTACAGAAAAATGAAACAGAATAGGGATAAAAGTACTGTGGATACAAATGGTAATATGAATATTCACTGGATGAAAAACTTGCGGTTATATGTAGGCATCAGTAATTATTATTACTAAAGTATGTTAAAAAACAGTAATATGTATAGAAAAAATGTGAACGTCAGGAGAGAGAAAAATAAATTGAACAGAATGGTAATAAAAGTACCGTGAAGATAAATAGTAATAAGAATTCACCGAAAAACTAATAATAAATTTAAGGATTTTAATATTTGGAATATAACCACGGGCAAACCGAAAATGAAAAAATGATGCGTAAAATAGTAGTATAAGGAAAAATTTAATTAAATTAATTATAAAAATTCTAATAACTAAGACTTAAAACAATTACACTGAGAATAATAATGGAAAAGATAGCTGGTTAAAAATATAGGGATATGGAAAGATAAGAAAATAAATTAAGCATAGGAGACATTTAGCACAGCGGACGGCAAAGTGAGAAGGGAAACAGATAATAACAAAACATTAAATCAGATCAAAGAAGCTAGTAACGATAACATAAGACACATCGAAAAGAGAGAGGAAGGGAACATAAAATAAGCCACGTCTTAAACACACCCAGACATTAAAAGTGATGAACCAACCAGAAAAAAGGAAAAAAAGTAGATGCGAACTAGTTGAAGAACATCTGCACAAAGTAATTTTGTATCCACTTGATAATCTTAATGTGAAACCGATTGTACAATTTGTTGTGATCAATAAAAAAAAAACAAAAAAACATATATATATATAAATAGATAGAGAGAGATGGTTGGAGAGAATCCGCAATAGGGTTGTAAAAGTTTAAGAAAAAAGTGAAAAAAGGAAAGCCAAACTTTTGATTTATGGCATCAATGTTTGTTTTTTTGTCATAGTTGTTTTGACATAAAAATAATAATATTTGTTATTAGCCTTTACTGGTTTCAACTTGTCTGATTTCAAAAGCACTGAAGGTTATTGCTATATTAAGCTTTTTTTATAGAGTGTATTTGGATGGCTCCACCCAGAGCCCCCCATGATTAGTCATCAGAATGTATTGTCCATAATTTGATATCTGTGAAGGATGTATTCCCACAGCTATATCTTGGCTTAAAGTGTAAGAGTCTCTTGGGGGCCTATTGTTTGGGCCTAGTGACAGCTATTGGAGCTTAGATGAGAGCTGCTATTGGAATGTAGGTTGTGAGAGGGAGGGACCTGATTTTATGCTTTATGTACATTTTTTTAATGTAAATGATTTTATTGAATTTGTTAAGTGTGTGCAATTAAAATGAGATAGAATTAAATTCGTTGAATAGGAAAGTATCTATAATTTTTAGAGAGAGGGCTGGTATAAGGAATTAAAAGATTAAAAAATATATAAAAATAAGAATAAAAATAAATATAAAAAATCTCCAAAAGACCTCTACACAAGATCCCTTAAAGGCGCCAACCTGCCACAAAACAGTTAATCAATCAAAGGAAAAAATACATATAATAAAAGAATACATATAATATATAAGAAATATGTACCCCTGTTAATTGAACAACAAGTTATGACTAATAAGCCTAAACTTAGCAGTGTGCAAAAATTTCTTTCAGTAATTGAGGACAGTTAAAGGGATTTTGTTTATAATAGGAGAGAAGGGATATGTATAATGAACTTGTATTGGGTTGTAAAAGGAGTAGAGTGGGTCAGTGTTTTTAAAAAGAATTATGTAGTGTAAATGGAATGAGTCCCTACGATTGCTGATTTAGAGCGGGTTTTAGGGTCTTAATAAAATGTGATTCCATTCTTCTTCTTTGGAGAATATTGTCCATGTTCATTTTGTAGAAGGGAAAAACTGAAAATTTTGGTTCCAGAGAAGAACACTTGTCTATATGTGTTTGCTGACTTGAAGAATTCGTGTGGAAGGGTCTCTGATTTGTTGCCTATGTAGAGTAATTCTATTTCTAAGGATCAATGTCTCACCTATATATTCCTTGTCACAGCCTTGGCAGGTGATAGCATAGATAATGTTTTTAACATCACAGGCGATGTTGGTTTTAACTTTAAATGTTATGCCACATTTGAAGGTATATTTATTTCCTACTATTAAGTGTACACATAGACCACAGTTAGGTCGATTACATGTGTTTATTTTTTCCCTGTTTCTGCTTTTTCAATGAACGTGGCTGTTGTAAGTTTTTTCAAATTTGGAGGTTGGCATTTGCTAGTGATTATTGAGGAATTAATAAGAATGTTGTTCATATGGGTGTCTCTTCTTAGGATGTGGATGTCTAGTTGTATTTCTTTGAAGACGTTAGGGTTTAAAGGGTTCTGTGTGTTAATGAAACGGATAATGTTTGTTTTGTTAGATTTAGTGTTTTCTGTTAGTAATTGTTGGCTATCTAATATTGTGGCCTTTTTAATTCCAGCTGTAATTAAGGATAGAGGGTAGGCTTGTTTAAGTAGAAATTCTTGTAGTTCTATGAATCTTAGATTTAGTGTTGCCTGTGGGGATATTATTGTTTTCAAGCGTCGTGCAAGGGAAAATGGTATGCTAACTTTTGTGTGTTTGGGGTGACATGAGGAAAATAGTAAGTATATTTTGCTGTCCGTTGGTTTGTAGTTGTTGTCAGTCTGGATTTCTATTCTGTTTTTTTAGGATCTTGCAGTCCAGAAAAGGAATTTCATGTTCGTTATTTTCCATTGTGAAATTGATGTATTCATGTAGGTTGTTCAAGATTTGGTGTAAGAGTAGCAGGTATTCTTTCAGTTTGGTCCATAGTATGAAACAATCATATAGGAAATGACTCCATGATTTTTTGAAGACTTCTGAGAATTCAAGCCCAAATCGCTCAGATATTTTGGTGTATAACTGGTCTTCTAAGTAGCCAATTGTTAATGTGGAGTATGTGGGTGCAACTTTGGTACCCATTGCTGTACCTAATTTGTTTTAAAAAGGTGTCGTTAAATTGGAAGGTGTTGTTTTCGAGGATGAATTTCATAGATTTAAGTATAAAGTCTTTACTGAATCTGTCTGGGATTACGTTGGGGTATTTGTTAAGCCAGAATTCAAGTGCTTCTAGTCCCAGATCGTGGCTGATATTAGAGTATAAAGATTCCACATCAAAGGATGCTAGGATGGTGTTGTTTGTAGTTGTTTTGGGAAGGTTTCTTAAAAGGTCTGTCATGTCTTTTAGGAAGCTGGGAACGTGTTTAGTTAGGGGTTTCAGTAATAGGTCTAGAAATGGCTCAGTCAGCTGGTTAGGCATGATGGACCTGCTATTATCAGTCACAACTTCAGATCTTTGATATTGGGTATGCAGACATTGGCAGTTGATGATTTTTCACAGGCTGTCGTGATCTTTTGGAAGGCCGTAAAATTGACTTTCTTTTATCTCAAATTGTTTGAAGGGTTTGTATTCTTTATCTGTTACTCTATGTGTCTGTTATAGAGAATCTGATTTCTTTTTTTAGCGTCGGTTTCTAGTAGTTATTATCTAATAGGATGTTTTCTGACATTGATTTGTAGTAGGCTTTGTCCATTATGACGATTGTACCTCCCTTATCTGCTTCTTTAATGATGATCGAGTCATCTGCAGATAAAGATTTGATTGCCTTCCTTTCGTCCATGTTGACCATGTGTTTGATGTGAGGTATTGTTTTGGTGTCAAGGGGTAAAGATTCAAGATTTTTTGCAAAATTATCTAAGTCAATGTTTCTGTTTTTGGGTGGAGTGAAGAGGCTTTGATATTTAACCATTGAGTCTTCTTTGTCTTTTTGGTGAAAGAATTCTGCCAGCCATATTTTTCTGGTGAATTCAAGGAGATCTTGTTGATATTTCATCATTGTTTCTTTTGGTAGGTGTAGGTGTGAATTTCAAACCTTTTTCTAGAATGTTTTTTTCTGCTAACGTGAGTTCCCTGGGAGATAAGTTGATAATTCTTATATTAACTTTTTCCTTGGTTAATTCTGGATGATTATCTATTATCTTATTCGATTTAAACTAATATATATATTCACAAAAATAAT